>JBBPUI010000397.1:0-22540 GCA_038094615.1 Heimioporus aff. retisporus
CCGCATGCAGAGCGCACACAACACGGGCAAGACGCTCAACCCGACCGCGCACAAAACCATGACCTGCATCGTAGCGTCGTACGCTGCACACACGGTCGGTCATACGCGCACGCACATACACACACGCACGTCTGGCCACGCACCTTGAATCGTGCCATCGCGCACGGGGTTGCCCAGCGGCCACAGCGCGACGAGCGTGATGTCGCCGTACGGACCGGCGCGTTCGACGTCCGTCAGCCACGGGAGGTATTTTGCCAGGTTTCCCGGCATGAGGTTCGTCCAGATCGCGCCCGCTGTGCCATCAGTGTCGATGTCAGCCAAGGGGCACGCTTCGACTGGCGAAACACGTGCGTACCGCACGCCTTGCCCACGGCACCGCCGATCTCCGTGATGAGCAGGACGACGGCGGTGGTGATGGCCACGTCGGCGTGGGGTACCGAGGCTTGCGCCCCGACCTGCGACGCGACGGCTGCTAGCCCACCGCCGAAACCTTGAAGAATCTGGGTGAAGACAAGCTCGACGTCAGATCCGTTGGCACCTCGGGAATGGATCATCATGCCAACGCCGCTGCGTGCGGATATGAGTGCGGCGCAACGCAGAAGCGCGGTGGTAAAACGTACGCGAGGCGGACGATGAGGCCAAACACCAAGAGGTACTAGAGGTGTGTAAAACTTGAGCATGACATCGGAGGAGCAAAAATCAATGCACTTTGAATCGATGCATGAATCTCATGCTAACACCCGCCAAAATGCCAGAGAATGTGAGAGCTAGGGTGTGTTCCCATAAAGTACATAGTATTGATGCGCGACCTTGGGATAGAATTTAGTTTTTGGAAACTCGAGGTCGAAGCGGAAAAAAAACTTGCCATGTTTTCACCATCAGCACGAAAGAATACAGGTATGTAAACGTGAGATTAAATGATACCTGAACTGGATTGTGAGGACGAGCGGCGGGCACCAAAAGAAACCTACGGAATCAAAGAAGCCGATCAGCGATGCGAAGATCACGTTCCTGTTCCTTAAGAACCGGGGAGGGATGACGGGTCGAGTCGCAACGCGGAAATCCCAGTATGCAAACGCACACAACACCACGACCCCAACGGCGAGCAGGGAGGGCATCAACGCTATGCCGGATTAGCCATGTCACCCGCGCAAAAAGAAAAAAAGCCGGAAATCACCATTTTTCCACTGATCATTTACCGTCTGGCTCGGGGTGAGGGGGAGGAGGATAAGCGATACTGCGGCGCCGAGGAGCACGAGACCGACAAGGTCGAGTTCAACGGCCGTCCGTCGTAGGCTTTGCAGAAAGGCACCATAGGTGGAGGTCTCGTAGTCGACGCCGTCCCGAGACTCTTCTACAGGAGGGTTACCTTGTTCTAAAAGTCCAAGCTTCTTCGTCTTGCGCTCCGCCCACAAAAGAGTGATGATCAACGGGGAGAGCGATACCGGAAGCAGTATGGCAAACATGCCATCTAACGGAAGTGAGCGTTCGCGGTCCACGGTAGCGAACAGACTTACAGCCCCATCTCCACCTGGCGTGTACGAGGACGGCGGTCGCGATCTTAGGACCAACGAACCAGTTGACTAGGAAAGGTGCTGAAACGAGAGAGGATACCAGCCCCCGCCACTCGAGTGCCGTTATATCGGCAATCATGATCTGAGTGAGGATCTGTAACCCGCTGCAAACGCGGTCGTAGATTGGTCTCTAAACCCGAAAAGTGAGTCGGTCGCGTACGTGTAACCACTGTGAGAGGAGGGGATGAGCGGTACGTTGAAACCGTGGAAAGAAAGCAAGGCACATTGCATGTAGAATGATTCCGCCCGCTATAGCGCTAACGCCCGACGCGGAAGCGATGATGGTATATCCTTCACGACCTGGTTCAATCTTCACATACACGAGACCCTGGTGGAGGCACCCACCGAGGACATAAAATAACACTGGGCGGCACAGTCAAGAATAACCATGAAATTTGTGTGTGGGTACTCACAGACGCCCACACAAGCAGTGCCTCGCGAGGATGCGTCAGCGACTTTGGCTATCACCGGTTTGCCTACAGCCACTGTGGCCGCATAACGTCATTCAAGACGAGGGCTCGTCACCGGGAACATACCCACCAATGAGGGCTTGTGCCACGGAGATAGAAGCCAAGAGGCTATATCCTTCGAAGCTGGACATCACAACAGTGCGGTACGCAGAAGTAGTGATTCTATCGAGAGAGTAGATGTACGACGCAAGACCGAGGCTAGATACGACAAGACATATTATATATTAGCAGATTGCCCTCGAGAAGGAGCTTTCAGAGGCGCACCCCACGAAGAGACACCAGCGGGAGTACCGGCCATATATGCGCAAGCTGGCCTGGACTTTTTTGACTCCAGCCTGGGCGTGCTCTTCTCCGCCTACGGGGACGGCGCGGAAACGGGCATCGTGGTCATCGGCAAGTGAGCGGTCATGGGCATCTTCAGCTGCTTTTTCTGGGGGAACCATCAAATATATGAAAGATACGGAACGTGGCCTTAATACCTGCAGGATCCGTTGGAAGGGGATCATACTGTACCCGCATTTGCCACAGCAGAGTTGTCTGGTCAGTCTGGCGACCAGCTGGAATTAGTGTTACTGCGAGGTGAACTCGAGTGAATTGAAGTGTATTTTGTGATGCATTTTGAGTCAGTCTGATTGAATGAAGTCACACGAAAGTGGCTTTGCCCGGTAACCTTGGGAAGCGGAGTGAGGTGAGCGGGAGTGGGGGCCGACATTCCATCCAATCAGAGGTGACTCATAATTTTATCCGACACCAAGTACAGATAACTCAGAAAATACGCGTACTGTACTACTACTAAGTTTCGTTGTTGGTCTCGTTAGCAATCAGCTGGTCCAGTTCAGCAAGAGTACCTAATTCTGTTGCTCATCCACAGTTCTCTGGGCGACTTGCTATAAGTTACCTCTTCAGCAACAAGATCCGGGATGAAGTCAAGGCAAGACTGCAGCGCCTCGATAGTTTCAGGCAGGAGGTGGCTCCAACTGTCAGTACACGTGAACTTACTTGACGAAAAAAAATACGCTCACAGGGCACAGACGATGCTTGTGCCGGAAGAATGTCCATTGCTACTACATGGAATAGCGACGGTAGCTTCTTCCCAGAAAACATGCGCCTAAACGGACGGCACTCGTGTGCACCCAATATTTCGACCATCTCGATGGCTTCGAAACCGGTGGAACGTCTTTTTTTTTTTCAAGCTGTACCTCAACAGGTCTCTTCTCGCGACTCGCTGTTGCGCGAGCTGGCACGAGCACGGGGGCCGGAGGAAAGGAAGGCTGGGGCACGACAGGATTCGTCGGCGTTTTCGCCACCATACCTGCGTGCACAGCTCGTTTTTCTGTTCAGACCACGTAGTGCTTCTGCATGGTCAATGATTGCAAATGATAGAGGCCATCTCCCCGTCGATCAAGCCCAAAGCTCCGGGCCTACGAGGCGTATATTCTTTTTCCACATCTTTGTTTCTTGGGATGGGCTTGAAGCTCAACGAAATGACCCCTCGACGAGTGGGTCCAATATCCCAGCCAGACGCTCGTTCTCAACACCTAGGTGCACTTCGAGCCAAAGGGGCCATGCATGAGGACAAGACGTCACCGATGGCTCTTCGACATGCTGATATGAATCCGCTTGGTATTCGTCTATGAAGAACGATACTTCGTACCGACGTCACTCGTACCCATACACGATTTATGTACGTCTCCGTAGCACCGAGCAAGATAACATTATTCAGAGTGTTCTTCCGATGCACTTTATCCAGGTATCAGCCTCGCCTGCTAACCACAACGCCCTCACCGTCATCGTCGTCGTCATCGTCGCTTCCCGCCACCGCCCCCCCGGTCAGATCCGACCCTTCGACCGCGTTCTGCTTGTCGCCCAGATGCCAATCCCGCATGGAGAGCGCACACAACACGGGCAAGACGCTCAACCCGACCGCGCACAAAATCATGACCTTCATCGTATCGTCGTACGCTGCACACACAAACACGCACGCACACGGTCGGTCATATACGCGCACACACACATAAACACGCGTTTGGCCACACACCTTGAATCACGCCCTCGCGCACGGGGTTGCCCCGCGGTAAGAGTGTGACGGACGTGATGCTGCCGTACAGGTCGGCGCGTTCGGCGTCCGTCAGCCACGGGAGGTATTTCGCCAGGTTCCCCGGCATGAGGTTCGTCCAGATCGCGCCCGCTGTGCCATCGGTGTGTCAACTAGGGGGCCCGCTTCGACTGGCGAGACATGTGCGTACCGCATGCGTTGCCCACGGCACCGCCGATCTCCGTGATGAGCAGGACGACGGCGGTCGTGATGGCCACGTCAGCGTGGGGTACCGAGGCTTGCGCCCCGACCTGCGACGCGATGGCTGCTAGCCCACCGCCGAAACCTTGAAGGATCTGGGTGAAGACAAGCTCGACGTCAGATCCGTTGGCACCTCGGGAATGGATCATCATGCCAACGCCGCTGCGTGCGGATATGAGTGCGGTGCAACGCAGAAGCGCGGTGGTAAAACGTACGCGAGGCGGACGATGAGGCCAAACACCAAAAGGTACTAGAGGTGTGTAAAACTTGAGCACGACATCGGAGACGGCAAAAATCGATGCACTTTGAATCGATGCATGAATCTCATGCTAACACCCGCCAGAATGCCAAAGAACGTGAGAGCTAGGGTTTGTGTTTGCATAAAGTATGTAGTATTGATGAGCGGCCTTGGGATAGAATTTAGTTTTTGGAAACTCAAGGTCGAAAGGGGAAAAAAAAAAACTTGCCATGTTTTCACGACCAGCACGAAAGAATACAAGTATGTAAACGTGAGATAAAATGATACCTAAGCCAGATTGTGAGGATGAACGGTGGGCACCAAAAGAAACCTACGAAATCAAAGAAGCCGATCAGCGACGCAAAGATCACGTTCCTGTTCTTTAGGAACCGGGGAGGGATGACGGGTCGAGTCGCAACACGGAAATCCCAGTATGCAAACGCACACAACACCACGACACCAACGGCGAGCAGGGAAGGCATCAACGCTATGCCGGATTAGACACGTCACCCGCGCAAAAAAAAAGCCAGAAATCACCATTTTTCCACTGATCATTTACTGTCTGGCTCAAGGTGAGCGGAAGGAGGATAAGCGATGCTGCGGCGCCAAGGAGCACGAGACCGACAAGGTCGAGTTCAACGGCCGTCCGTCGTAGGCTTTGCAGAAAGGCACCATAGGTGGAGGTCTCGTAGTTGACGCCGTCCCGAGACTCTTCCACAGGAGGGTTACCTTGTTCTAAAAGTCCAAGCTTCTTCGTCTTGCGCTCCGCCCACAAAAGGGTGATGATCAACGGGGAGAGCGATGCCGGAAGCAGTATGGCAAACATGCCATCTAACAGGAGTGAGCGTTCATGGTCCACGGTGACGAGCAGACTCACAGCCCCATCTCCACCCGACGTGTTCGAGGACGGCGGTCGCAATATTAGAACCGATGAACGCGTTGACAAGGAAAGGTGCCGAAACGAGCGAAGATACCAGCCCCCGCCACTCGAGTGTCGTTATATCGGCGATAATGATCTGAGTGAGGATCTGTAGCCCGCTGCAAACGTGGTTGTGGATTGGTTTCTAATCTCAAAAAGTAAGTCGGTCGCGTACGTATAACCACTGTGAAAGAAAAGGATAAGCGGCACATTGAAACCGTGGAAAGAAAGCAAGGCACATTGCGTAGAGAATGATTCCGCCCGCTATGGTGCCTACGTCCGGCGCGGAAGCGATGACGGTATACCCTGCGCGACCTGGTTCAGCCTTTACATGCACGGGACGCTAGTGGAGGCACCCACCAAGGACATAAAAGAACACTGGGCGACACAATCAAGAATGACCATGAAACTCGCAGGTGGGAACTCACAGACGCCCACATAAGCAGTGCCTCGCGAAGATGCGTCGGCGACTTTGGCTATCACTGGTTTGCCAACAGCCACTGTGACCGCATAACGTCATTCAAGACGAGGGATCGTCACTGGAGGCAGACCCACCAATGAGGGATTGTGCCACAGAGATAGAAGCCAAGAGGCTATGTTCTCCAAAGCTGGACGTCGCAAAGGCGAGGTATGCAAAAGTGGTGGATGCGTCGAGAGAGTAGATGTACGATGCAAGACCAAGGCTAGATGTGACAAGACGTATAGTATATATTAGAAGATTGCCCTCGAGAGAGCTTTCAGAGGCGCACCCCACGAAGAGACACCAGCGGGAGTACCGGCCATATATGTGCAAACTGGCCTGGACTTTTTTGACTCCAGCCTGGGCGTGCTCTTCTCCGCCTATGGGGACGGCGCGGAAACGGGCATCGTGGTCATCGGCAAGTGGGCGGTGATGGGCGTCTTCAGCTGCTTTTTCAGGGGGAGCCATCAAATTTGTGAAAAATGCAGAACGTGGTCTTAATACCTGCAGGATCCGTCGGAAGGGGATCATACTGTACCCGCATTTGCCACAGCAGAGTTGTCTGATTGGTCTGGTGACCAGAGCCCAAGGCTTCCCAAAACAGGCTGACACTAGTCTGTTTTTGACACAAATACATTTGCCACATTGTCACACCCCTTTCAAGTTAACCATATTGTGTCATGTCTACTTCCCTTCCAAACATTGACTCTCCTGAGGTGCAGCATCTTGCATGCAATGATTTCAATGCATATCAAGCTTGCCTCAGTTTTGAACTGGAACACTCCAAGAACAATGCTGTCTCTCAATCCAAGCTACGCCATGTTCGCATCCTTGGGTTCTTGCTATTGCATGCACCCTTACAGGATGTCCGCTCTGAAGTTACCAGATGCATAAATTGCAAGGGCAGCAATGATATTGCTGATATTGGTTCATTTTTTGAACATCATCTCATCATACCAAGTAAGCCCCCTATTCCTCAGATTTTTTCCACACACACTAATGATTTAATCAAATCTTGTCCAGTGTTCAAGGACCATGTACCAAGCATCACTGAATCATCTTTAAGGGGCCCAGACTCGTATGAAGACATGGATTTCAAAGACCTAGTCAACATGGAACAGCCAGTCAAAAACTACATAGCTGTCAAACTATGTGTTAGTATGCTCATTGATTATCTCATCTTTTGATTGATGATCTGCTTTGCACAGGCTCTCTTTCGAGATGGCTGGAGATGTGTTGTGACTGGCATCCTTGATAGGAGAGCTCCCAATGATATTAGGGATATAAACAATTTGCCTTGGGGAGCTGTGACTACACAACTTGCCCACATTGTTCCAGATGGTACATTTTTTGACTTGGACACTAGTGATACAACAAACTCTGAGGTGTGTAACCACTGATACTCATAGTATAGCATACAATTCACTTATAGTTGCCTAGTATAATTACTCCACTTCTATAATGGCCATCCTTCAGCAGTTTGGTTGGGACATTACTGAGCTCAATGGGCTGAAGGTTCATTCCCTCACCAATGTGATGTCCATGGAATGGAATGTGTGTGAGCGCTTTAATCACTTGGGGCTATACTTTGAACCCATGGTAAGTTTTTATATTGTAATGTATTTTCTGAGCTGTACCATTACTAAGTGGTTTTATTACAGCCTCAGGAAAATCATTATGAAGTTCACTATACCAGTTTCAAGCCACCCAATTTACACAAATCCATCACATTCTCAACTCCAGATCCTGTGCATCTTCCAGTACCTTCATCCAAGTTGCTTGCATTCCATGCAATGTGCTGCAAGGTGGCTTACCTTTCAGGTACTGCTAAGTACCTGAATGATATTTTGCATGATACATAAATAATGTGGGGACAAATGTCTTGTCAAATTGTACTTCAGCCTTTTCAGCTAAAGTCATGTCCAATGGCTGTGTGGACAAAGGTTATGGATGGATGTGTCAATCACAAGTACATATACAAGTATATAAGACATACTATGATCATTTGCTAGCAAGTGCTTTGGACCATCAGTAAGAATGAGTTCACTACATACATCAATAATAAAGAGATGCACAATGCCAGTCAAAGAGCTGGATTGGACAGTTATATGTATTTTGACTTCCCGAGGTGTCAATCACTGAGGGAGATCAATATATAAGCCTATGATCCTGTGTGGATATACACTAGAAAAAATAATGAACAAGGAAACAATGGTATACCTGTTGGATGCAGCTACACACAGCCCCATCACTCAAAGTGGAGACATAGTCATGGATGTATAAATACATTTGTCCACAGCATGACCAGCTTATGGATGCTTCCTTATGCAAATGCAAACACTATAAGTCATGCTCATTAGGTTTGGTGTGATCAGTCATTATGTAATCAAGACACAATGCTATATAAGGCCTCTTCTCACTGGGTACAAGAAATCATGTCATCATCAAATAAATAGTGAAGAAAATAATTAGAAAGTTTTAATTATTTCAACATTATGTCATTGACAAAAATGAAGTATAATTGTATTAGAAATTCAAAAAATTCTCATTGAAAACAAATGAAACTGTGACCTCATGGACCAGTGAGACAACCATATGTGTAGGTACCACAAGGTCTAAGGCAACTTTTTCATTTATTTCAACATGTTTTCAATGAAAAAAATGCTGAATTTCTAATATAATTATGTTTCATTTTTGTCAGTAACATTGTGATGAAATAATTAATGCTTTCTCATTATTTTCCTCACAATTTGTTCAGTGATGACATGATTTCCTGCACCTAGTATATTATTCAAAGCGTCCTTTCGATACACTCTATCCAGGTATCAATCTCGCCTACTAACCACAATGCCCTCACCATCATCGCCCTCGTCCTCGCCGCCCCCCACCACCGCCCGCCCAGTCAGATCCGACCCTTCGACCGCATTCTGCTTGTCGCCCAGATGCCAATCCCGCATGAAGAGCGCACACAACACGGGCAAGACGCTCAACCCGACCGCGCACAAAACCATGACCTGCATCGTAGCGTCGTACGCTGCACACACACACACACACGGTCGGTCATATACACACGCACGTCTGGCCACGCACCTTGAATCACGCCATTGCGCACGGGGTCGCCCAGCGGCGACATCGTGACGAGCGTGATGTCGCCGTACAGGTCGGCGCGTTCGGCGTCTGTCAGCCCCGAGAGATACTTCGCCAGGTTCCCCGGCATGAGGTTCGTCCAGATCGCGTCCGCTGTGCCATCGGTGTCGATGTCAGCTAGGGGGCACGCTTCGACTGACGGGATATGTGCGTACCACATGCACCGCCCACGGCACCGCCGATCTCCGTGATGAGCAGGACAACGGCGGTCGTGATGGCCACGTCGGCGTGGGGTACCGAGGCTTGCGCCCCGACCTGCGAGGCGACGGCTGCTAGCCCACCGCCGAAACCTTGAAGAATCTGGGTGAAGACGAGCTCGACGTCAGATCCGTTGGCAGCTCGGGAACGGATCATCATGGCAACGCCGCTGCGTGCGGATATGAGCGCGGTGCGACACAGAAGCGCGGTGGTAAAACGTACACGAGGCGGACGATGAGGCCAAACACCAAGAGGTACTAGAGGTGTGTAAAACTTGAGCATGACATCGGAGGCGGCAAAAATCGATGCACCTTGAACCGATGCATGAATCTCATGCTAACACCCGCCAAAATGCCAAAGAATGTGAGAGCTAGGGATTGTGTGTATACAAAGTACATAGTATTGATGAGTGACCTTGGGATAGAATTTAGTTTTTGGAAATTCGAGTCGAAAGGGAAAAAAAAAACTTGCCATGTTTTCACGACCACCACGAAAGGATACAAGTATGTATACGTGAGATAAAGTGATACCTGAGCTGGATTGTGAGGACGAACGGTTTGGCACCAAAAGAAACCTACGGAATCAAAGAAGCCGATCAGCGATGCAAAGATCACGTTCCTGTTCTTTAGGAACCGGGGAGGGATGACGGGTCGAGTCGCAACACGGAAATCCCAGTATGCAAACGCACACAACACCACGACCCCAACGGCGAGCAGGGAGGGCATCAACGCTATGCCGGATTAGACATGTCACCCGCGCCAAAAGAAAAAAATCAGAAATCACCATTTTTCCACTGATTATTTACCGTCTGGCTCAGGGTGAGCGGGAGGAGGATAAGCGATACTGCGGCGCCGAGGAGCACGAGACCGACAAGGTCGAGTTCAACGGCCGTCCGCCATAAGCTTTGCAGAAAGGCACCGTAGGTGGAGGTCTCGTGGCTGAAGCCGTCCCGGGACTCTTCCACAGGAAGGTTACCTTGTTCTAAAAGTCCAAGCTTCTTCGTCTTGCGCTCCGCCCACAAAAGGGTGATGATCAACGGGCAGAGCGACACCGGAAGCAGTATGGCAAACATGCCATCTAACAGGAGTGAGCGTTCGCGGTCCACGGTGACGAGCAGACTCACAGCCCCATCTCCACCCGGCGTGTTCGAGGACGGCGGTCGCGATAGTAGGACCGACGAACGTGTTGACCAGCAAAGGTGCTGAAACGAGAGAGGATACCAGCCCCCGCCACTCGAGTGTCGTTACATCGGCAATAATGATCTGAGTGAGGATCTGTAGCCCGCTGTAAATGCGGTTGTAGGTTGGTCTCTAAACCCGAAAAGTAAGTCGATCGCGTACGTGTAACCACTGTGAAAGGAGGGGATGAGCGGTACGTCGAAACCATGGGAAGAAAGCAAGGCACATTGCATGTAGAATGATTCCACCCGCTATAGTGCTAACGCCCGACGCGGAAGCGATGACGAAATATCCTTCACGACCCGGTTCAATCTTCATATACACGAGACCCTGGTAGAGGCACCCACCGAGGACATAAAAGAGTACTGGGCGGCACAGTCAAGAATGACCATGAAATTTTTGGGTGGGCACTCACAGACGCCCACATAAGCAGTGCCTCGCGAGGATGCGTCAGCGACTTTGGCTATCACCGGTTTGCCTACAGCCGCTGTGGCCGCATAACGTCATTCAAGATGAGGGCTCGTTATCGGGGATAGACCCACCAATGAGGGCTTGTGCCACAGAGATAGAAACCAAGAGGCTATATTCTTCGAAGCTGAACAGCGCAAAAGTGAGGTACGAAAAAGTAGTGGATGCGTCCAGAGAGTAGATGTACGATGCAAGACCGAGGCTAGATGCGACAAGACATATTATGTATTAGAAGATTGCCCTCGAGAAAGAGCTTTCAGAGGCGCACCCCACGAAGAGACACCAGCGGGAGTACCGGCCATATATGCGCAAACTGGCCTGGACTTTTTTGACTCCAGCCTGGGCGTGTTCTTCTCCGCCTACGGGGACGGCGCGGAAACGGGCATCGTGGTCATCAGCAAGTGGGCGGTGATGGGCGTCTTCAGCTGCTTTTTCGGGGGGAACCATCAAATATATGAAAGATACAGAACGTGGTCTTAATACCTGCAGGATCCGTTGGAAGGGAATCATACTGTACCCGCGTTTGCCACAGCAGAGTTGTCTGATCGGTCTGATGACCAGAATCCAAGGCAGGCTGCAATGCTATATAGGGTCTCTTCTAGTACTGATGGCCTGTCAGCAGACCAAGTGCTGTGGATATATATTCGACCCCAACTATGTAATTGAGGAAAGAACAAAAGGTAAATTGCCAAGGAAGAGCACAGCCAAAGGCGTGGCGACACCGCTATGGAGAAATCTCCTCGTCGCTCCAGATGGCATCTTCTTCGTCCGATGGTAGTCCACAATTCCCATTCCCCGAAACAGGTGCCTCCATGATGATGTGTCGCCTGACGAACGGTGAGAGTCGGTCCGAAGCGCAAGGTCCGTACGATTTACCTCGAAAGGAGCTCTTCCACGCCAGCCCTCCCGGCTTCCCAGTCCACCCGAACCCAGTTGTGCACGAGTTCGCCGTCGCGGTATACGAGCAACGTGGGGAGCATGTCCGTGTCCACGTCCTCCTCTTCCTCCTCCTCTTCTTCGTCATAGTACGGCGTTTGTTCTTCTGCACCATCGTCGTAGGGGTCGTTCTCGTCGTCTACGAATCTGCCCGGCATGTCTTGTACCGACGTGTACGCCCTCGTCCGTATTGTCCCCTTCGACGCGAACCCCAGGGCAGCCGCGCGTGCCCTCAAAAACTTGGTCTGAGGATACAATCGCGCGAGCCGCGACAGCGTGTCGTCCAAGTCGTAGCACCTATCCAGCGACTTGCACGCGGCGTCAGCCAGCCGCTACACGCCCGTCCGAACACGACGCACCGATTCGTAGAGATGGACGACGACCCACACCCCGCGCGCCTCGCGCTCCACCGCGGCGACGAACCCAGACCGCCCTACCTCCCTCAGATGCCCGAACGGGCCCTCCTTGGGGCGCCCCAGGACGTCCCTCTGCACACGCCGCACGCGGTCCTCCTCCTCCCACTCGTCCAGCTTCTCCCGCTCTTCTTCCAGAAACGTTTTGCCGCCGAGGTTTCCGCGCTCCATACGCTTCCTCAGCGCCTCCATCTCCCGCTCTCTCTTGGCGGCTTGTATCGAGTGCGCCTCGTGCCGGTCCCGAATGACGCCTTTGACACCCGTTCTGCCGGGACCCATGCCTATCGACTCGTGTATCGGGACATCTGAACCGTTCTGACCGTGTTTTTCATCGCTCGGGTCGAACGAGTTGACGGATCCGAAGGAGGGCGTAGGTGAAGGGGTTCGTTCGGGCGAACGGGGTCCTGAGCCGGATCCAAAGAGCTTTCCAGAAAGGACGAGGTGTTCGATGTCTGCATCCTGGTCGACGCGTGGTCAGCATACCATGATCCTGTGAAGTGACCAGCGCGACGTACCATCTATGGGGGCAAGTCTGAGGGTATGCGGTGCTTATCAAACGGTTCCGCAAAAGGTCGTACTAACGTTATTTACATAAAGGGTATGACATTGCGTTCGACAGAGGAACGGTATCACCTAGAAAAGTAACAAGGTGTGTATGCTAGGATCAAATGTCCGGCTCCATCACAGCGGGGATGTAATGCCCTCCGAAAGAAAAGAGGTCATAGAGTGATATCCAAATGTTGACGTGAATAGCAGAACCTGCGTTCAGCCGCAGACGTCGTAAAAAGTGGACGAAAGATGACGACACGAAAGGAGTGAGCTCCAAGGGTGGATGGAGTGCCAAGGATAATAATAATGATCGGTGATGAACGAGAAAAAAAAAAGTGTGTGAACGAAAGATGCATATGGCGAATGGCTACAGTGGTTGTGAGCGGCGATATACACTGAAGGATGCAGAAAGCTCAAGTTGGTTATGCATAATGATTTATACGAAGCCTTGAAGAAAAGGAAGGAGATGACGGCAGGTCCGCAGTGGGTGGGAGAAATGAAGGTGAGGCTTCATATCTCCGCGAGCCCGGCGCGCTTGAGATCCCGAGAGGTGATATTAACACCACGAAAGTCTTCCAGCCAGACTTGTCGTTCTCCGCAGCGCGCAAGTATTTTGGACCAGAACTTCAATATCCTCGTCTCTGGACGAAGACCGGCGCGCATCGAGTGGGAAGCGCGGCTAAGGTCGCGTATGTAACGCAACGCAGGAAAGGCGTCGTTGAACAAGAGAGATGAGATTTGTTCCACGAGTGGGAAAAATGCAGCATCGCCTTCGACGTCGGATGGGAAGGAGAGGGCGTCATCGAGGAGACGTTTGTCTATATCGCGAATACCGATGAATTGTAGATGGGGGTGGGCGGGAAGGAGGACGTGTGGCGCAATCCAGTCTGGGTTTCTCCAATTCCACTCTGCATCGGCGGAGCAGATGAATTCCTTCAAGTTGGGGCACCATTCTGCAAGTGGAATTTGTTGAACGGGACGGGGGTTCAAGGTGAGATGATGTTCGACAACGAGGGAAGAAGAGTGGCCGAGTTCGAGTTGGTGAATTTTTTTACCGTGAGCAGCAAAGAAGAGGGCAAAGCCTCGGCCAGCGTAGCCGAAATCAGAGGATACGACGGACACGTTGAGGAGGCTAGGCATTTCCCACCTTGCGATGACGGCAAAGGTGGTGTTATCCAGGGTAAGCTTGAGAGACTTCAAAACGGGAAGGGAAACGAGTGGCGCTTTTGCGAATCTCTGACCAGAAATGGGAGGGACGCTGGACGAGGACAGCTCGAGATACTCCAATTTTGCGGCGGTCTGTTTGAGGGTGATGGATATATGATACGGGAACGGCTCGTCGGTGTAGTTTGTGAGGGAGAGCTTCCTTAGTTGGCTATGGGGACTGGCGAGCGCGGAGACCATCTGCTCTGGGGAGCAACGGACGTCGTTGAACTCTTGGTAACGGGTGGAGCGAACGGCATGGTGGTCGGAAAAGACGACGAGGTGTGGAGCATAGTCGAGAATAGTGCGGATATCGTCTGTCGCGCAGCGCTTCAAGGCGGGGGTTTCCATGTGTAGTCGACGAATCCAGCGGCCACTCGATGGCTTGCCGTCGATGAACTGGGTGAGCAGCGTCCAAGCGAGGGCCTTTGCCTGACTGGCCCTGCTTATCCAGATGAACTCGTAGAGATACTCTTGAACGTATTTGTTCCAGGCCTTGTTGACCAGGGCCAGGTCGCGTTTTACGGCCATGACGGCGTGGTATTCTTGAATATTGCAGGGTGTTTCCAGGAAAGAGAGGCCGAGGGAGATGTCGAGTGGATCTGGGGACATGGCGGCGGCTTCGCGGAGGACCAAGGACCAGATCTCTGGAGGAAGATAGGGGAGGTCGTGTGCGGGGGTATGATGGTAAAGTGTCGCTGGGGGAAGCGGAACGGGAGAACGTCTGTGAAGGCTGTCAGCTGAAACGGACCGAAGCGAAAGGGCGGGGAGATCGAACTCGCCTGAATCGCAGCCTGGTGGAGATGGCGTTGAAGAAGGACCGGACCCGTTTGAACGCGCGACGGGTCGGATTGGGCTGCATCGCTGGGGGCAAAGAGAAAAGAGAGAAATACCAGAAGGAAGGAAAAAAAAAAAAGAAAAAGAGATGGGCAGGTCGGGAACGAACTAGCGAGAATTAGGAACGAACGTTGGCGTAACGTTTCATCTTCTCACGAACTTCAAGAAGTCCAAGCTGGGTGGTATGACGGGCGAGGGCGGGCGAGACATTCACGAGGACGAGTCCGTGCATCTGACCGACCCTTCACAGAGAGGCGGTTCGCTGCATATTGCGGTAGCCACTGCGACGATACCTGTGCGCGAGCACCCGCGACTCATTGCATTCTGCTACTTTGCAGGTACACGCCGGTCATTGCCATCTGGTGCGTCTTGGCGATGGGCATAATAATCACCGTCTTTTCCCCTCTGACGGTTACCCTACAAGTTCCGTCTCACCGCCCCATTTTGGTCAGCTCTTTGATCGCCCGGTCGATTGACTCTCTCCAGCCTGTTCCGATGCGGCCAGAGCGTTCCGATGCGGTGTCCTTGACACATCCTCGCCCGCTTCCCCTCCCTTCCCGCCGTTTTAAACGGACTCGCCTCCCACTCGAGCGCCCCCCACTTTCTTTCATTCGCCCACCATGTTCGAACGCATCCCAGACCTGCCTTTTCCAGTAAAGGCTCTTGCCACTCTTGCTGCCCTCGTGCTCGCCGGCAGCGCCGTCCGCGCCAGCTTGAACCGCCGCCGCCGCCTCCCCTTGCCCCCCGGCCCTCCTGGACACTGGCTGTTCGGGAATGCGCTCCCCAGAGTCAAGTACGTACACCTGTCAAACGTCCCCCCTGGCTAGACCAACCTGGAAACTACAGTCAATCACAGCAGTTTGCCGAGTGGATTAACCAATACGGTTCCATCATCTCGCTTCGCGTTGGTCCCAGGATCATGATCATCATCGGGAGGTACAAGGTGAGGCTCGACGTTCCCCCAACCTCATGCCTTCTCACCTTCATAGGAATCCGTCGACATCATGGAAAAAGAGGGCGGCCAGCTCGCAGACCGCCCTCGCGCAGTTGCGGCGGGCGAAATTTTGTCGCGGGGTCTTCGCATGATTCTCGCCCCCGCCGGCGAACAATTTCGAAGGCTTCGGAGGTGAATCCCGCGCCCGTTGCCATACTTTCTGGGCGCACGAGTAACCCATTTGATCCAGGGCTGCCCACACTCATCTCCAGGCCAAGGCCGTCGAGGCCTACGGTCCAATTCAGATGCAGGCTGCCCGGGACGTCATCCTTGACTTGCTCAACGATCCCAAGCAGCACCAAGCCCACCTCAACCGATACGCGGCTTCCGTCATTCTACGTATTACCTATGGGAAGTCCACCCCTACAGAAACCAATGCACCTGAGATTGTCATCATCCACAAAATGTTGGGGCGTTTCCAGACCCTGATGCGCCCCGGCGCAATGCTCGTTGAGAAATACCCCATCTTGAAGTATCTTCCCTTCTATACGAGCCACATCGAGACTTGGCGCCAAGAAGAGTCCAAACTTTTCCATGACCAGTTGAACCGTGTGTCCGCACAGCTGGTAACATCACTTTCCCTGACACCTCTGTCGTTCACTGACTCGTTTACAGCACCAGGGTGAAGCTGGTCCTTCCTTTGCTCGGTACCTTCTTGAGAACCAAAACACCCACAAGCTGTCGTATGAAGAAATGGCGTACCTTACTGGCTCCCTTTATGGTGCTGGTTCAGACACTGTACGTGATGCTAGGTGGCCAGATCCATCCCCAGTTTTGTTTACCTTAGCAACTAGACCGCTGTCGCCCTCATGGTTGTCGTCATGGCTGCTGCTTGCCACCCTGATGCTCAGGCCGTCGTGCAGGACGAATTGGACAACGTTATCGGTCGCGATAGAGGCACGCTTTCTTGGTGCTGTGCAAACCCCTCATGACCTAACTTGGCTTTTTAGCCCCTACTTTGGATGACTACGACGCCCTCGTCCAGATTCAAGCGTTCATGCTCGAGTGTCTCCGCTGGAGGCCAGTAACCACCTTGGGTGCGTTGCCTCGCATCAAAAAAGAAAAAAAACGTCACGATCTGACACCGTCGCAGGCTTTGCTCACCGTGCGTTGTCCGACATTCCTTACGTGAGTCCACATCGAAACGTGTCTTGTTGGAAACGCTCAGTCTGTTGCAGAAGGACATTTGTATCCCCCAGGGCGCCATCGTGTTTGGGAACCACTGGTGCGTACCACCTCTACTCCCTGCGCCTATAGGCCACCTGACCCCCGTTGCGTAGGGCCATCTCGCGCGACCCAGAGGTTTACCCCAACCCCGACAAGTTTGACCCACAACGCTGGCTGGACGCCGACGGGAAAATCCGCGAAGACCTCAAGTTCCCTAGCTTTGGATTCGGACGACGGTAAGCCACGCTTCCGAGCTGTTTTTTTTTTTTACTGGATCATGCTCACACCGTTTTGTCCGGAACAAGGATCTGCCCCGGTCAACACATCGCGAACCGGTCCATCTTCATCAACACCGCGCTCATCCTGTGGTCCTTCCGCGTCACGCAGGACCCCAAGGCGCCGATCGACGACAAGGGCTTCGTCGACGGCGTCGTCGCGCACCCGAAACCCTTTGCGGCGCGGTTCACGCCCCGGATCGGGGACGCGGCGCACCTGAGGGAGGCGATGCAAAAGTACGGCGAGGAACTCTGAGATTGCCGCATTTCGTTTCGTCTTGTCCGGAATCTGGATGGTATTTATGCGCTTAATCTTAGTCGGTCGTTCGCGATCGTTGTTGGAGACCTCGGTTTTTGACTTGTAGCTTACGTTTTTCCGAAAACATGCGTGTGTCGTTCAATCTGCTCGGACGGTGTTGCTGGAGGGGGGGATGGTTCGTTCGTTCCTCTCTAAAGGATCGATGCAGACGATTTCAGCGCCATGTTCGCCAGTGTGAACTTGGCTCAGAGGCGCCACACGTCTTGCTCAGACTCGGCGAGAGGTGTCGTCCACACACATATACATTCAGTTCCGACTTGGGCACGCGGTGCATACCACCGGCGGTAAACAACGATCGAGAGGAGGGGGGGAAAGGAAGGTGAGAACGCTAAGCTGGGACCACACACATGTCGACTGTAAGCGAAAGCCCCGCCGCACGAGCACGACGGTAGGTTCCGCGGGGAGCATGACGCGAGAAGAGGTGGGGGCGCTAGATAGCCTCGCCGGCCACCCCGAGACAACCGCAAGTGATAGACAAGTTTGACCGCATACACCTTTCCCTCAAGAACGACAAGCCCTTCATTAAATTTAGTAAGACGCGCGCGACGCAAACAGGAAGAAAGAAAAAAAAGAAACGAATGTAAAAAGTTACAACAAAATACACCACCACGCAGAACACAAAAAAGCGGGCCGTCCAACGTCACTCATCGTCGCTCGGGTTCGTCAGATACTCGTCGTCGTCGCTCAGTACCTGCTTCCGTCCCGTACTTCGTGCCCGCGCTCGCTGTGGATTCTCTTCGTCGTCCATCGGGGTGAGCGCAGAGTCGTACGAACCTGAAGCCGAGGGTGCGGACTGGGTGGGAAGCGGTGCAGCGCCGGGGAGGTCCGTGCCCGCCGTGACGCGGGCAAGCGTGGCGTTGAACACCTTCTCCATTTCTTCTGCGTCGATGTATACCCATGACCCTTCTTGGTTGTAGGTTCGGGCATTGTCAAACATCAGCTTCCAGTCTTCTCGGTATTGGGTGATCGTCTTGTAGAATCCTCCAGTGACACGTTTGCGGATAGTAGAGAGCGCGATGGGGTGTGTGATGAGTTGGTAATAGTCGGGATAGTCCTGGTAACAGTAGATAAGCGCTTGAACGCCGAACGAATAAACTAACATACTCTTCTATCTGGAAGCTCGCGGAACAGTTCACAGCGTTTGCGTCCGTCTGTATCCTCGCAAGCGAGAACGGCCTTGTGAACTTCATTAAAGGCTTTTTTCATTCGCTCTTTCACGGCGGGAACGATATCGGGTGCCTTGGTTTTGCGTCGTTTCTGCTACCAAACGGGTCAGGGTTGATCCGGTACGCGTGCAAGTGGGCCACACACCACGTCTCTATCGTCTTCTTCTTCTTCATTGACCGACGGCGTCACGGACATGGACTTCATCCCGCGTTTCCGCTTGCCAGCGGCAGCTGGTGGGTCGTAGTCGGCCATCTTTGCCTTGCCCTTTCGTTGTTTTCTCCCGCGGCCATCTGTCTCGCTGGTTGGAGTACCCCTGCCTGGTGTCTCGCTCTCCTTGAGCTTCGCCGCCCGCCGCTCCTTCTTCCCCCTCGTCCTATCCGCCAACTCCTGCAAGTCCTCGCCGTCCTCGACTGCCATCGCCCACTGCTCGTCACTCAAGCCATCATTGTAGTTCACCACGTTCCTCCGCCGTTGACCCCGACCCTCCAGCACCTCGTCCAGTTCCTTGGCTTCAAAGGGTTCGTCGGTCTGGTAGCATTCGGGTAGTTCCTCGAGCTGCATGAGTGGCGGGGGAGGCTTGCCGCGGTTCCCGGCAGCACGCCAGTTTTCGAGAGCCTCTCGTTCGCGCGCCATGTCCATGGAACGAAAGATTTCGACTTCGTTGTCGTTACGGGCGAGCATCTCGTTCAACTCGTCGTCGTTCATGTCACCGGCCTCTTCGTTCTCCTCTTCTTGGTCCGCCTCAAGGATGGATCGCTAAAGAGAGGGGCTTGTAGATATGACGAGTGTGCGTTGGATGAGATGCTTACCAAAAATTCTTCTTGTTCTTCCACCGTCGATTTGTTATCGAAACGACCAGCTTGAATGACCTTGTCGTCGATATCGAGCTTGTACCGTGCGCGAGCATACATGGCCTCTTCCACACTCTTTTCGGTGATGAAACGCAGTATTCGAACAGCCTTTGTTTGACCGATACGATGGGCACGATCTTGAGCTTGCAAGTCGGCGTGAGGATTCCTAAGATCGACGAGTTCGATTTACCCCGTCGAACAAACTGACGGACTTACCAATCCGAATCGAAGCTATGTTGCATCGGAATCAAGATTGGTACATACACTGCAATGAGGGACATGGCACTCACATGACAACCGTGTCGGCAGTCTGCAAGTTCAATCCCAAACCACCGGCACGCGTCGACAGAATGAACACTTTGTATTCCGAGTCCTTTGCGTTAAACAGCGCCACATGTCCCGCGCGCTCTTCCGTCTTTGTACCACCGTCAAGCCGAAGATACTTCCAATTCATGATCTTCAAAAAGTCTTCCATGATGTCCATGACCTTTGTCATCTGGAAGAAGATGAGCACCTACAGAGCATCGCGATCAGCACAACGCGTTGCAATGAGCAGATGAACTTTACCCTGTGACCGGTGGAAAAGAACTTGGGCAGAATACGAGAAAGCAGCTCGAGTTTTCCGGAGGAGCGGACGAGCTTGTCGTCAATGAGACCGCTTGGGTTTACCTTGTCCTCGACGCTTTCAAACAAGAAGGGATGTTGGCATATCTTTCGGAGCTGCATCAGTTCGTTGCTCAGACCCTTGACACCTCCGGATTTCCTGCTCTCCGAGTAAGATACAGCGGTGAATGACACCAGCGATGCACGCACCCCTTAGAGTCCTTTCCGTCGGCAATCATCTTGTACTTTTTCATCTGCCTGTAGAGTTGCGATTGCAGAGCGCTCATCCGTACTTTGATAACCTTTTCGACCTTGTCTGGCAACTCGCTCTCGACATCCTTCTTCAGTCTTCTGAGGAGGAATGGCCGAAGGACCTTGTGCAGGCGGCGAATGATCAAAAGCGCCTCTTCTTCGTTCAACTCGATCTTGTCCCCGGTACCAGAGTTGGCGAACGGCGTATTGAACCATTCGTCAAACGACTTGACCGAGTTGAAGATCTTGGGAAGCACAAAGTTTAGGAGGGACCATAGTTCGGGAAGGTTGTTCTGAAGGGGAGTACCAGTGAGGATGAGGCGGTAGCGAGAGTGATAGTACTGAGTGAGCGTCTGCGCGAGCTTACTCTGGGTGTTTTTCATACGATGACCCTCGTCTGTGGAATGTCAGCGGAGCCGAATGGCAATGAGGATGACATGGGTACCGATGATCATATGAATCCACTTGATCTTGGACAGGATCGGGCGGTCTTTGATAATATACTCGTACGTAGTCAGGACGACTTGGAACTGGCCCAGACGCAGCTCTGCTTGCAGATTGCGACGCTGCAACGGATTGCCTTTGTAGGAGATCGCTTTCACGGTCGGAGCCCACTTGGCAAATTCGCCGGACCAATTCGTCATGGTGCTGAGGGGAACGATGACGAGGTATGGGCCGCGTTGCTTCTTGACCTCGATGAGGAACGTGACGAGAGAAATCGTCTGGATCGTCTTTCCGAGACCCTAGAGTGCGAGGGTGGGTACAGACAGGATTGTACAAGTCATGAACGCACCATTTCGTCTGCCAGGATGCCGTTAAGTTTGTTGTTGTACAAACTGACCATCCATTGTAACCCTTTGAGTTGGTAATCCTTGAGGGTACCACCGACGAGGAGAGAGGGTTGCTTGGTGACTCTTTCGGATATCCGGTGGGCGACGGCATAATAGTCCACCTTTGTCTTGTCTTCGGTGGCGTCTTCGAGCACCTGAGCGCCAAAGGTAGCCTCGTTGGTGGGGCCGTCTTCGCTTTCATAGTCGGGATTGAAACCACCGTGCTCGTCCTGTTGTGCGCGGACAGCCTGAGCGAGGGAATCGAGGTATGCGTCGGTTTGGCGAATGAGGTGGGTGATGCGAGTATCCTTGGCGGTATCGATGAGTTTCATGTACGCTTCCTCATCGTCTGCCTTGAGAGCCTTTAGACGCTCCTTGGAGATGCGTTCGATACGTTTCTGCTCCTCCTTTTCGGTGTATGCATGGAAACTGACGACGGCCCTGCCGAGACGAGTGACACGGTCTTGAGCCTGTCTGCACGCGGAGATGACCTCTTTGGCATGAGTACAGATGACGCCGAGCTGTTCGACGTGCTTGTGCTTTGCGCGGCGCTCGCGGTCGACGCGTTGACGGCGTTCTGCTTGCTCGGTCATGCGTGCGTCGCGAAGGGTGGGCTTGCGTACACGGCGGAAGTCGGCCCGGTTGAGGGGAAGGAGTGTGCCCTGTATGAGACGCTCTGCGACGAGGGCGCGCATGGAGCGTTGTTTGTCGAGGAGGCGCAGGGACTTGAGTTCAATCATGGCGTGGAGCTTTCCATGGGCGTTAGGGGCGAGATGGGCGGAAATGACGGTGGGGAGAGCGTCTGGGGGCGGGGCGGATTGACCGAGAAGGTCGTCTGCAAGACTGTCGAAACCGCCGTGACCCATCATAGCATCGATGGACTCGAGTTCGCGGATGCGCTGCGCAACGCGGGACTCGATGAAGCGGTCCCTTTCGTTGACGATTTGGTGGACATCGAGGCCAGGGGGCATGACGGAGGGGATGAGGAGTCGCTGGAGACGGGTGGCGAACATGGTCGGATCAACATCGGCGGGGCGGGTGAGGTGGGTGAAGGGAAGGCGGAACGCGTTGTAAGGGTAGACGCCCGAGTTGGCGTCATCCTCGAGGAACGGGCCCTTTGGAAGGTCGGAGGGGGAAATGTTGGGGAGGGGTGGCGCGGGGGACTCTTCGTCGTGGACGGAGGGCTCGGCGGAGGG
>JBBPUI010000398.1:0-22452 GCA_038094615.1 Heimioporus aff. retisporus
GGTCCGATCAGTGGGCAAACGAGACAGCTGGTTATGGCCGCCGTTCAGGCACATTTTCCTCCGGAATTTGTCAACCGCATTGATGAAATCATCATCTATGTAAGTTTTGATGTCATATCACCAAATACAAGACAACTGAGTCTTGTTGAAACCCGATAGCGTATGCTGTCCAGGGCTGATATACTCAAGATCGTGGATATCCGGTTGAAGGAAATTCAAGACAGACTTGCGGACCGACATATTGTCCTAGACGTTGATGCCGAGTCGAAGCATTACCTTGTGTCTGTCGGTTATTCGTCCGCCTATGGTGCCCGTCCTTTGAGTCGCGCGATCCAGAGCGAGGTATTGAACCCGTTATCCGTCATGTTGCTCTCCGACCGCATTCGCGATGGTGAGACTGCCGAGGTTAGATTTGACGGACCGCGGAACAAGTTGTACATTGTTCCGAACCACGAGGAAACTGTCGGGATGGATGAAATCGAGACAAATGACGCAGACGATGACATTGAGATCGAGGAAATGGACTAAGGAAAGATACACACATGTACTATGAATCGGCATTTCCATTTTGAGTATTACTTTTCCGGCACGTCCGAGAGTTGGTCACCCACCACGACGATGTCCACCAGCATGCTCAGCCGCGGCGTCGTTGCTAGAATTCCTCAACTGAACGCCCTCAGGAGGGCGTCCTCCAATGCTGCGAGCACACCCGCCCCGCTAGCCTCCGCTTCCGAGTCCGCACAGTCACCCAACTACCCAACGACGTGGTCGACGAACCAGCGGCCCCGGCCCGCGGCTCGTTCAGGCCCTCGCTTCGAGCAGACGGTCATGGAGCTCCAGCCGAACCCGCTGAGCGCCATGGAGCTCGTTGCCAACGAACCCATCCGGGTCATCCACGGCCGCAAGGCCGTTTGCGACGGTGGTGAGCGGGACGAACCGTGTGTGCGTCGCTGAATTCAGACCGCTGACGAGCTCGGTTTTCAGGAGGCGGTCCTCTCGGACACCCGAAAATCTTTATCAACCTCGTTCGTTTCCCTTTTTTTTTTTTCCTCCGAGAGTGGGTCGTTGTATGTGCTAACGTGGTCACAGGATCAACCTGGTCCTCGGTCGTGCGGGTGTGTTTTTTTCTTGCTTCCTGTCTCTCACCGTCCTGATTTCACGTTCCACCTTTTAGGTATTGGTATGTTGTCAGATCTTGTATCGTCATTCCGCGCCTGATTTATACCCGGACAGTGGCCTCCGGTATGAGCAGGCACCGCACGGACACGAGCATTAACACGGTGGAAAAGCGACTTTGTGTAGGGATATACAGCAGATACACTACTATTACCACAATGCGAGATCAGCGTCGGTTGTGTGGTGTTTATTGCAAAATGGTACGAGTACAACTCGGCGCTCTACAACGCCCAATCAGACTAAGTATGCTACTAAAAATGCCAGTGAGTAAAATAGGTAGAGCGAACGAGACGAGCGAGGCCACATGTTGTAGTTGGCCTCCGGGCCTACGGTTCGCGAGAAAGTCAGGTGTAAGGTTGAGTATTGAATCAGGTTGGAGGGTGGCGGCAGAATCCTGGAAAGTGCAAGAGAAGTATAAAGATTGTAGCAATGAACGCGCGCGAGTATATATAATAAAAATGAATGTCTTGACAGCATTGCGAATGATAAAAAAAGCTTCAAAGGAAAGTGAGGAGAAGATGTCATTCATCCTCTGGTGAATGAAAAGACATGGGGGAGAGGGGAGGATACTCCCCTTCTGCCACACCTTCAATATGTGAGAAAGGTGGAAGAGATTGCGGTGATGGAGTATAGTCACTTGGTGACATCGGCAACGGTGTCTGGGAACAAAGGTCAGTATCAATCAGGGAACGTGGGGCGGGTTGCTTACATACCACTTTGAATATCGGATTGATGGCGGGATGTGGATCAATCAGATCGGTTGGCGGGTGGCCATATAGTTGACCATTGCACTCGTACGATGTGTGGGAGGAAGAGGGATATTGGATGAGAGGAGGGACAATATAAGGAGTGGCGGATTCATGGGAATTATGGGAATGCATCCACGAATTTGGTGAAGGGGAGAGCGACAGAAGGTTGATGGGTGGTGGCGAAGAAGTCCCCGAGACCGAAGAGGTGGTATCAACAGAGGCACGGATGTTAAACTCATTGAATTGATGATCTAGAGATATCGAATTTGATGATCGTGCGGAGGTGGGAAAGTCATCATACGATGTCCTGCCTGTCCTGAGTGACGATGCAGATGTCATTCGATTGATACCGTGGATAGTTGGGCGCCTGAGACGTGCGGGACCTGGGTCACTATCCACCGTTACAGACGATATGGCTGACATCCTCCCTGTGCTGTGGACATCCGATGATGACATGGAATGGTCGTCATCGAAGTCTCTACGACGAACCTTGCTCAAGCGTTCGTCTGTAGGTAACCAGCGATCGCTTGAAGGTAAGATCGTATCTGGAGGTTTGAGATATCGCCCAGAGGCAGCATTCAACGTAGGCGACGAAACCTTTCCGTTGTTCTGGTTTTGACGTATCGGGCCAGATGCCGAGAGCTTTCCCTGGTCCAGATCATCGTAGTTCGGACGTTGGTTGACGCTCAGTAGACTAGCAGAATGTGCCCACTTCCATTCCAGAAATTCGTTTCTTGCAGTAGTTTGCTTAAGCATCTGGTTACGCTTCTGCATGACAGCACGAGCTTGCTCTCTCTGCGTCCGTTCTGCAAGCGCACGACGTTGTTTCTCCGCTTCAAGTTGTAAACGCTCGGCCTCTCTCTTAATCGCTTTAGCATCTTTACGAGCATTGATCGGCGAGACATCTGTGGCCGAGAGACCGTCGGAATTCGTAGATTGTGTGCGCTTGAGGGAGGGGCTCGAACTAGACCCTGGGACTTCGTCCACGGGAGGCAAGGCTTGTTGATGTAATTTTTCCCCATGGCCAAACATGCCGAGACTCCATCGTGAATTCTTTTTACCGAATCCAAGGGAGCCAAATCTGCCGAGTTTGCTGCCAGAGGCGTGAGGAGTATCCTGTTGGGGGACATGTCCAACCATCGGGGGTGGGATCGTCGTTGGCTGTATGTCCATCGCGTGGTTGTCCTCCGGTATTTCAACCGATGGAGAAGAGACATCCATCTGGTCCGAGTCTGACCGAGCATGATTTGAGGGCCAGGATGAAGAACCATGCATACGGGCTTCCTCGATAATGTCGGATGGAAGCGGAGGGTGAGAGTAAACGCCGTTGGCGCATTCCACTGTCTTGTGGGATGTATGTGAAGTCGAGGTGAGGATGGAAGGGACGAATGCGGTGCGGTGGGAAGAAGCAGCATCAGGAATGTAAGACGGGTGCAGACTCGATGTGGGATGATATGGGGATTTGGGAAGGGAGTTGTGGGAATGTGAAGGAGGCACGCTGCGAGGGGATGCAGAAGGGGTGATGAACGGCGCACCGTTCGTATGCGCTCTTGATGGGGTGGTGGGTAATGTTTGGACATACAAAGCTGGGGGCATTGGAGGCATATTCTGGGGTAATGCTTCGATAAGGTATGGATGCTCTAGGCATTGCCGGCTGGTTAGCCGGGCATCTGGATCGTATTTGAGCAGGTCGGATATGCACTCGACAAGCTTCCGGGGTATGTTGCGATCGAAGGAAGAAAAAAAATCTCTTGGTTGACACTGAAAACGAATGTTGGGTTCATGTTAGGGCATGGTTCTTTTTCGTTGGATAAGGAAAAAATTGCAACCTTTGGAAAGACAAAGTTGAACTGCTTTGCCATCTTGAGACCTTTGCTCCATTTTCCGCCTCCCAAGGAACGGCCCCTATGGTCGGAGCCATAATCAGCCGGATCGCCTAGGATCTCACAAATTCTATGAATTTGGTCAATTTGGTCCGAACCCGGAAAGAGTGGTCGGAGATTGATGAGTTCGGCCATAATTGTGCCAAATGCCCACATGTCCACGGGATTAGAATAATCCCGGCTCAGGAGCAAGACCTCTGGCGCGCGATACCACCTGGTGGATACATATTCGGTATAAGGAGGGGAGCTTGCGGTCTCTCGGGCGAGCCCGAAATCGGCGAGTTTGATGATAGCCACGACGTCCTTTTCCTTGAGGGCAGCTGGGGACGCGACTGGAGACAAGGAGCGGTACTCAAAGAGACCGGTGGTGGTGACGAGGACGTTCTCTGGCTTCATGTCTCTGTGAAAATAACCGGAAGCATGTATGTGGTGGAGGCCGGAAACGATTTGTCTGAAGATGGAAGCCACGAGGCCGCCTGCGAGAGGACGGCCTTTTCGAGCCTTGATGAGGTGATATAGATTGCCCTCCATGCTCTCGAAAACAAAGTAGAGCTCCTTGGTATCTGGCAGGAGAAAGAAGTCGTAGAGGGGTATGATGCAGGGGTGGAACGGGATTGCGCGGAGAGACTGGGGGGGAAGGGGGGGAGATGAAGGGAGGAAGAGGGAGAGGGAGAAAAACGGACCTCGAGCTCTTTGAGTCTCTTGCACTCGTCCCAGCCGCCCTCCCACTTCTTTTTCATCCGCTTTACGGCGACGAGACGCTTTCCGGCCCACTCTGGACGAGCGCCGCCGCCGCACTGCATTGGGGAGAGGGGGGTGTTTGGAGGAAGGGTGCCGTGCCAATCGCAGAGAAGAACGGTGCCAAAAGAGCCGTCTCCGAGTGTTTTTATGGGTGTGTAGGAGCGATGGGAGCCTGGAGAGGGTGGCTCAGGCGCAGGATGGGGCGGAGGAGAGAAGACACGTACTCGAGTGAGCATCGCCGACATGGAGCTTGCCGTTGTGGATGGAGACTGCAGGAATGCCGAGTACGTTGACGGTGTCCTTTGGACCGTTCTTCTGGACGAGGACGGCATTGTTGGGAGGATTGAACATGATACAAGAGCATTGCCTTGTGCTAGTACGAAAACATGAAATTACACATAGTCATATACAAAAAGTCGAGACTCGGACGTGATGCGAACGTCTAGCTCTATTACTTAAGCTAATACGGCACTTCGTGGAACAGCTTGGACACGCTTTCCCCGTAATGGCTCCGTCTGATCACCTCCCCGAGCACCGGCCCAATGTCGATCACCTCGATCTTGTCGCACCGCGCCTGGTTCCCCCGCTGCGGCAGCGTGTTCGTCACAATCAGCTTTTCCAGCGCGCTCTTCCCCACGTTCTCCAGCGCGTCCCCGCTCAGTATCCCGTGCGTCACGATCGCGTACACCTTCACCGCACCGCCCTCCGCCAGGTGCCGCGCCGCCAGACACAGCGTTCCGCACGTATCCGCCATGTCGTCCACCAGGATCGCCACCTTGTCCTTCACGTTCCCGACCAGCACCATGCGCGACACAGAGTTGGCCTTCTTCCGCTCCTTGTGGAACAGCGCAAAGTCCACCCCGAGTCGATCAGCGATGGACGTCGCTCTGCCGCATGCATCCCGTGTCAGCCCGTGGTCCCGTTCCAGTTTCTTCCCCTCACCTCTTCGCACCCCCTGCATCCGGCGATACGATCACGATCTCGCTTAGATCAAAGTGCGTCCGGATGTATAGAATCGACGATGGCTCTGCGTAAAGCTATCGCGCAGGCCAACGTCAGCAATCCACTCGACCCGTTCCACACCACAACACTCACGCTGCCGTCCGCACAGCGAAGTATCCGATCAGCCTCCGAACGTCACATTACACAACGCACTCACTTGTCCACAGGCACGTCAAAGAATCCCTGAATCTGCGACGCATGCAAGTCCATGGTCTACAGCCAACACCAATGTCAACCCCCTATCGTGCAGGCCCCACAAGAATATCGTGCTCACAATAACGTGGTCGCAACCCGACTTTTGCAACATGTTGGCAACCAGCTTTGCGGAAATCGGCGCCCGACTTTTATCTTTTTTATCCTGTCTGGAATATGGAAACAGCGGCAACACCGCGGTGATCCGTCGTGCGCTCGCTATCTTGCACGCATGTATCATGATGCAGAGCTCCATGAGCGCCGTATTCACCGCACCGCAACCCGTATTGATGATGTACACGTCGTTCTCCCGCACGCTTTCAGCGATCCGTACATTGCTCTCGCCGATTCCGCTCTTGGTTACCTCTGCCTTTGAAAGAGAAAGCCCAAGGCTGGGATGCGCTCAGAATACGTAGACCGCCTTTTATACGAGTCCATACCGCCGAGCAATGATCTCTGCTAATTCCGGATGGCTGGTACCTGGTCATGTCCTATTACCACCCTGTATCCACAGACGTGGCCAACGTACCCGTGAAAATCTTGACCCCGCTGCCATTCAACATTTCGGCTTACAAGTTACAGGATAAGAGAGCGCTCGCGAGGTGCAAGCCCATGAAAAGTGGAAATTGAGCGTCCACCCGATGATCCGTCGTGACCGTGTGATTAATGGCTGTACCAATACCCACACAGCCACAGTACTCGCGACAAGTTGGTGCAAGGGCTACAAAACTACAAGGGGTGATTGCGACGGCGATATCAATACTAGTACTGTAGGTTCGGTGTCAAACAGAAAGAAAAAGACGGAGACGGAGCGAACGACAGCTGAGAGAAGCAAAATAAGATTATGATACTCAAACAATCATGAGGCTGGCAAAGTTCGAATACTCAGTCGACCCATTGAAAAACAAACCAGAGCATAGTTTACGACTCCTGAAAGATAGTACCGAGTTGCGGTAAAAAGAAACAAAATGTAAATGCTCGTGCAGACCGCTGTGGGAGTCAAACGCGGGGAACGGAAGTGGATAGAGTTGCCATATGCTGCTACGCGTGACTGTAAAGCATTGGCAGTCGTATCGGTCTAGATGGCGCGGGCCGAAGGAGGTCATACGCGAGAAGTGGATGAATGTGTCCCCCCGACACGGTCTCCGTTGAGTATGGAAAGCAGCTGAATGCTGCTCGGCGGAAGGGGCGATCGAGATAGGGGCGGCAAAACAACAGGTGCTCCATTTGACTCGCGGGCAGAGGGTAGGTGGGAAGTTTTACTTCCGATAGCGTTCTCCGATACGCTAGCATAAGGATAAATAGCACGAGCTGCGTGTGGCTGAGCTGGTGAATGCAAGGGAGTAGTTGCGTAGCTTGGAGCAAATGTCGACGTAAACGACGTGGTCTGTAATTCTCCTGGAGGATTTGCAGGATGCAGAGCTTGTGGTGGTCCACCTAGGTAAGGCAGGACTTGACTGGGATTCCTCATGCCACGACCACCCAGATAGGTGGAAGAAGAGTGGTTGAGTTGGCTAGAGTGTGGTCTAACTTGGAATGGGTCTTCTATTATTGGGTTATCATGCAAAACGTGTAGCGAAGTTGAGTTCGCTCTTCCGGCTGAGCGCAGAGGGGAAACTAGTGTGCCCGAGCCATATGGAGGTCTCATGCTCGTCTGAGAAGCAAAAGATATTGGTGGAGTGACGGAGGTAGAGGGATCGGAAAAAGTGGGACGCCGATCCGGACTTTGAACGGGCGGTAACTCCCGGCTCACGAGGGTGGGCGTCATCTTGGTTGATTCATCTGCGACGGACTCCAGAAGCGCCAATTGTTTCAGCCTTTTCCCTGACGCAGGCACTTCAGCTGGTCTGGAAAGGTATGGGGAGATGTCTGCGATGCTTGAGCTGCGACGAGAGGACATAAATGATTTCCGTGCAGAGGTTGCAGGGGATGATGCACCCGTGGGATTCGTGGAGACAAGCGGTCTGTTATCCAGTCCACTTTCCGTTCGAGATGTCACCTCGGATTCGTTGGAAGGCATGAGATCCGAGCGATTCTCGCATTTGCGAAAACCTTGAGTTGATATAGGCTTGGAAAACTCCGGAGAATTAATCAAAGCCTCGCTGAGCGCGGGGGCACGGGAGGACCAATCGGGGGTTCGGGAGCGATTGGGCGGTGAGAGGGGTTTTGACAGTGGAACAACCTGGTTTGACGTATTCGGTGGCTTCGAGTAAAGGTTCCTAGAGGCTGAGATAGAGAGTGAGTTTAACAGGCGGGCAAAGTGTGGATCCAGCGATCCGGCAAGATGACCTTTCTCCTCGTCCGACTCGTGTCTTAGTTTAAGGTGACCATTCGTGACCGGAATGGCCTCACTGTATTGCGGTGAAGGCGTTTGTGGTTCACCAGTGTCAGCAGAAGATGAACTTGATTCTTGTGCACCTCTTTCATCCGATGCGTACAGGGCGGATTTGCAGTTCCTCGATTCAAGAACCTTTGGTTTCCTTGTTGTGATAAATGCCTTCAAAGCACTGTTACACATCATCAGAAAGTGATTGATAATGTTAATCCTTCAACGCGTACGCGATGAACGGCGAGATCAGATAGAACTTGCCAGGAGCGGCCTTATTACGCTTCCACGTGGGTAGGTCGGTCAGCTTAAACCATTCAATTCGCTAGCAATTCGATCAGATCTGGCCGCTCAAAAAGAATATTGGCACATACACTGATCTCCTTTCGAGTGCGAGTTTTGAACGGAAAGTCTTCTGGAACTCCAGGAACAATGAACAGTGATATAAGTTGTTCCTTTATGGACATTTCTATTATGTCCGTGGGGTTGATCTGTCCCGCCAGATTGTAACCCGTCTCTTCCAACACCTTTGAAGACAAATTAAGGCTAACGTACTACCAACAAAAATACACCTCACCTCGCGAACGGCACATTCATGCGGGGGTTCGTGCTCATTTATTTTGCCCTTTGGAAACCCCCATCCCGAAGACGATTTCCATCCTTTCACGAGGATACACTGGAATAGAATGAGATATAGAAGAACAAGGCGGAGATAACGGACCTTCTCCCAGGTCTCGTTCAACATTATTGCGCCGCAAACAGGAACTCTAGTTTTATATTGCATAAAGGTATTGAACGCTTGCTCGTGATCGTGACTCCACTGATGCAATAGAGGGCAGGCACGGAACAACATCTCGGAGAATTTCTTGAGCGGTAAAGACGGAAACTTTGGATTTTGTTCCCGAACGAAATCTTCGTAGAACCAGTGACTATTGGTTCGCATGGACCCGTGAGGTGTGGTGAAGAATTGGCGAGTGGTTAAACGGCTTACGCTTGCTCCACCTGAAAGCATATCCGCTCCAGTGATGAAAGCTCTTCGTCAGGAAGATTGAGAAGAAACCGGCTGAAGTACACTGAGATAGGCGGAACAAAAAGAGCAGATTTTTAAAATAAAACCTTGATAGATCCTCAAGGACTTCGTCGTGTGTTGCAAGCTTGTAGGTGAAACGTTCCTGGGCATCTGTAGTTGGCGCAGGCTGTATTTCCGGGGACGAGGAAGAGGAAGAAGTCATGTCTGAAAAAAAAACAAAGAAAAATAAAGACAAAAAGAGGGAGAAGGAGAGTCAGGACGAGTCAGGATCTACGACGATCGGGTGTATGGACAGCAACGGTTTGGGATGATAGACCTTATAATGACGATGGAATTGTTCGCTGGCATATGCGCGAATGCTCCTCCTCTTGCCAAATAAAGACAAACAAAACACGTCACGTGATCACAGACCAATGATGGCTCGAGGCCAATAGATACACACGATAAATAACTCTTGCCCCCTCCAGTCCCTTCAAGACGTCTCCGTCCGCTGAAAGCCCATTCTTCGCTCATACTCGCGAATTTCCTCGAGAGTCAACATATCTGACCCTGACCAATTTGCGGAACTCGTTCGCGCTCTGAACCGGCTTTGTCTTGTCCGGAAAACTTCTTCCATTCGCAATGGTCGAATCGCCCCGAAAATGTCATCGGGGTTCACAGTACTCTGCATCTGGAGCGCCTGTCGGAGTTCCGGAGATTGTGCCCAGTTTGGTGGATCGAATGTCCGAACCCGGTCCTCATCCCCCGAGTCGGAGTATTCGCTATTAATGTCAGGCAGCTCGATCGACTCGCTCGGAACCTCGGGTACTTTCGCAGCTTGCATCTGCGCTTTGGCCCGAGCGGCCATCTGGGATTGAACCACGGTAGTAGGGAGCTTATCCCCCATATCGTCCTCCTGAGGCTTTGCCTTGCCCTTACCCTTCGAAGACGCCACTACTTTGAAAGGCTTCGCCTCCGGAACACACAGCTTAGCCGGTAGAGGGTTTTGAGTGGCGTTATATGCGGCCGACGATATAAGGGCTGGAGCGGTGACCTTTGTACTCTTTAAGGTTGCAACTTTTGCGACAGGCGTGACGGCCATCTTTGCTTGGGGTACGGGATCCTTGTCTTTCGAAGGAAGCTTCTTGCCCTCTGGTTTTTTCTCCGACTCTGGGCCGAGTTTTCTTTTCTTGGAAGTGTCATCTTCAACCTTTTTAGTGGAAAAGGATGGTTTGAGCGGTCGCCGGTCCGTATTTTCCTCTCGTTCACGTTTCCGCTTCTCAAACTCCTCTTTACTTCTTTTCTCGTCCTCAAGAAGTCGCGTTCTCTCTTCTTCCACTTTCTTTGCGATGGCTATCTGGCGTCTAGCCTCCATATCCTTCATGCGCTGCATCTTCTTGTCCGCTTCCTCTTGTTGCTGCAGGTGGATAAGGCTAGCAATCAAATGGAATAGACGCCACGGCCTACCTTCTTGGCTGCCATCGCGGCCAATTGCAAGCTTTTCAGCTCCGGCTTAGCCCTCTTACCTCCGCCTAGCACACTATTGACAAGTTTGGTCGCTTGACTGAAGAAGCCAGCTTGAGATTGAGATGAGGACGAGGAAGCCAATGAAGTCTGGCTAGTAGCCCTGGCAATTGGCTATAACGAGAGTCGATGATTGAGTAATCGAGTCCTTGCGGAGCATGTAAAAGTACACACCTCTGAGTCTATATTACCTGCATTAGTTCCAGTGGCAGCAACTTCGAATGTACCAGTATTCATGATGGAATGTTCAACGTCAAGGACCACGTCGGTCTCTCGCTCGCATTCTATCACTTCATCATTTACACCAGCTTCGGTATCTGTGTCGTTGGATAAAGGCACGGGATCGAGACGCATCTCTGTTGTAAGGTTCCTAGTCGTGCCTTGACTTTCGGTTGGAAGCGAACTCCAGGTGTCCTCCTTGTCCACGTTGCTAAAATCAAATGGCCTCCATCCTGGCTCGGCAGCAGCAAGCTTTTCCTCGAGTGGCCAACTGTCGTCGTCGTCGTCGTCACCGTCATCATTCACGGCGACCGCAGTTGCGGGTGAGGGATCAGATGGTTGCAAATCGGTAGTATAAACAATGTTAGAGCGTGAAGACCGTGCAGTCGTGTTTGAGGTTTGCACAAACGGAGAGATGGCATCAGATGGAGCGGCAAGCCGAGGAATGTCAAAAGACATAGCATCTGATACCGTGGACCGGCCAGAAGAGGGGTTGGATGAAGATTCTTTGGTGTATTCGGAAAAGGTGGAAAACTGTTTTGCAACCGGAGGCATGAAGACTTTTGGCGGTGGTGGTTTGTTAAACACCGGACCCGAGGGTTTGACAAAGCCTGAGCTACTACTCTTCGACGGTGGCGAGTCGGGTGGGGAGGTGGAGACAAATTCGTTCACATCGTTGATTCTGTTATCCTCGCCAATTACCTGGGTCACCTCCGTTGAAATTCCGGCTGGATTAGGCGGTGCAGCAGCTGGAACCAGATCAGAGAGACTGAGCCGACGTTCGGTCCCATTAACACGGGAAACAGGAATAATTTCGTCATGTGGTCGTACATGAGTCTCGAGGGGCTCGTGATCTTGGGACTCGCCAGACTCGCTGCTAACCTTGTTCCGCTCGGCCACCTTCGCTTCAGCAGCAGCTCGTGCCTCAGCAAGCGCAGCGGCTGCCGCTCCGCCAAGTGATTTGCCCATGCTTTTACCTGCGCGCGCGCCAAGCCCTTCGACAGTGCGCTTGAACAAATCAATAAAGCCTTCCTCCACAGAATCCGGGCAAGAGACTTGTTTATCAACATCCATTGCACGGGGTTCCAACTGGTCCAACGCCATAGCTGCAGCAATGGAACACATAGTGGCCGGCTCGCCTTGAGCGGAAGAGATATCATGAAGAATAGTTTTCTCCGTTTCCTGAGAGTTCAGTGGTATGGTGCTAACCTCATTCGATTTGGCAACCTTTGGCTTGCGCTGGTTCTTGTCCAAGTCTCCGGGTGGGAGGTCACCAAGCATCTCTCCGCTCTTCCGCTTTACCGCAGTCGATACTCGAGGCAAAGCCCCAGAGACAGCAGCCACAGCAGTCTCAGGAAGCGAGCCTGTCACCTCCATTGCCTTCGCCTCACGTGCCTTCGTCAACCAAGAGGTCCTCTTGCCAAGTGGCTTTGGAGCGGGAGTGACGATCGGAAGCTGGGAGGCCCCAGGTACGTCTTGGATGACACGCAAGGATTTACGTAAAGGAGACGGCGCAGGGAGCATTGGGAACCCTGCGGTACTGTTTTTGTGACCCAAGGTCTTGGACGACATGTCATTCAATGGAACGGAAGTCGTATGTGGGATTGGAATCGGGTTTGACACGGGAACAGCTGGCAGGGGTGCCGTAAAGGCGTTTCTCTCTCTGTTCCTTGGAGAATCGGTGACGGTCCTGGAAGGCAATGACTCTGTATGATTAAGCTGGGAAGCCTCTGAACGTTGCATTTCAGCCGGCGGGAGAGAATAGTGCGCATCGACGGGCGATGGGATCGAATGTCCCGTTCCCTGTGCATGATCTTCCGAGAACTTGGTAGTTTGCATGGCTTTCAAATTCTCCTCGGCGACAGGATGCTCCTGAGTCTGGCGTGACACATTATGGTTGTGGGCAACAGTCGGGAAGGGGTTAGCGTGACTTCGTTCGGGCGACTCGTCTCCTTCTGCAATCACAGATAACTCGGTACCGTGTTCAGAAGTTAAGAGAGGTAGCGAGGATTCACCCGCCCCAGGATGGCGCTGAAGCGACACTGGACCAGCTTCCGGTTCAAGCGAAACGGAGATCTTGGGTATATCAACGACCTGGACAGACATGGACCTCCCGTGCGTATCCACAGCTAAACTATTCGACTTTGGTAGCGCGTTGGCTGTAAATTTCCGCGGATCTGATACGTCCTGGACGGATGTCTCTTTGGCCCGGAGTAGAGCTTTGTGAAAGCTATTAACGGGGATGTCGTCCTTCACTGAGCCGTCATCCTAGGAGGACACTGAGCTAATAAAATAAGGAGCGACACCAAACCTACATCCAGTGAGAAGAAGGTAGTGCTTTTGACTGATGCGGAAGCCGACGTAGCTGCAGTAGCCGCCCTGGTTCTGCGAGGAAGGTTCTTTCTGCGAGCTGGAGTCTTGACAAGTTCGATTATCGGGCTGTTCAAACACAATTCAACCATGCTTCCAAAAGAGTAGCGAATAAGCACTTGCCCTCGCTTTGGGCCCGCGAGGATATGTTCGAGATAATTGTCAAGAAAGACGAACGCATGAGAGTGGACCTGCTCCTCGAATATCTTGCGGGAAGAATCATTGTCCATGGACGCCCTAACGGAAGCCATCCAGGCACACACTCCGCCTTGTTTCGACGCGTCGGTACTCGACATGGTCGACGTTGTGGAGGAAGGTAACGACAAATACGCGCACACAAAGGGGGGACGCGCCGGTCACATGATACAACAGCACTCCTGCGACCGTGCGCATACGTAAACACCTACTAACCATGTCTGGGCTGGAAGGGCTCTCGGAGGCACAACTACGGCAGCTTTACGATGAAGAGGAGGTAGAACGATTCATATCTTTGTTCTCAGCGGTGCGTTCCACATCGTGATTCACACCGCTGGTATGAATACCTCCCAGTATGTTACGGAGATCAGGCTCTCCACCGGCACGGTGACAAACACGGAATCCGTGGAGGTTCGCACAAACGATGGTTTTGATGCTGCGACAGGGAGAAGGGACCCTCCTCCTCTTCCTCCTCGCCCAATTCCAGACCGTTCGCTCTCGGAACATATTGCCTATGTGAGTCTTCTCAAAGCCGCATATTTCTTCCCTCTGAATTCGATAGGACTATCTTCTGCCATGTTTACCACCAGCTACAAGTGTCAACCCTACATTTACCCTCAAACGTTTCACGATAACTACCCAAAGGCTCTACTTGGCCATGTTTCCATTGTACCGCTCGTTTTTCTTAGATTTAGCCCGATTGGCTTTGTGGAAAGAATACCAGCGTAGTTTAAGATATTGCGCAGTGAGTCCGATTGGGCGGTTTCATATTGCATCTCTCAAGTGTCCCAAGATTTTCTGGTTCTTATGGTTCCATGATCTGCTGCTTCCTGCTCTCGTATTTCGCATTATTTTTGGACTTTTACGACGTCGTCTATCCACCTATCCTACCCTCAAGGAACTGCGCGAGCGCCGCCAAGAGACTGAACAAGCGCATAAGTTTGGAGAGGCAATCCAACAACAACTTTCAGCTACAACGATTGGTCCTCTTGAAATGTGGCGCCTTTTCAAGCTATACAAATCCGGTGGGAAAGACAAGGAAAAGTCTGCGATGGACACAAGTAAGTCTTTGGAAGCCCTATGGTGATGACTTGGGTAGTTACATCTGTTTACTCAGTCGAAAGTGAAGAAGAAAGTCTGAAGCGTGATGTCTTGTTTGTACTTAATGAGCTGACTGATATTATTGAGAGGGTCAAAAAGTAATGTTTGTCTCAACGAAATCCATGCTATACTATCTAATTCTGTGTATAGTATCTTTACTTGGCGTCGCCCAGATGTGTCATACCGCTATTTACTGGTGAGTCCTCGTAACTGGCAAACACCAGCCTTTGATCACGGTTACGCGGAAGTTTTTGGTGGCTATTGGGTTTGGCACTCTTATCCTCCCAACAGAGTGGATTGTTCGGTTGTTGTGGTCGCTTGGAGGTGCCTTGTTTTGGCATGTTACTCCTGTCGTCGCGGCTCTTCCGCGAGAAGACAGAATACGGCAAGTGCAATTATTTCCGACACACCAAGAACCTTCCGTCATGTCCCCTTTGCAGAGCATCGATACTGTTTAGAGATGCGCCGACCGATGCCGATTATGCAATGGAGCTGATCGCCAAACGTGTTGCGACAGGACAAGAAGTTGACGTAGCTTCGCTTAGAAGCAGATCACGTCGTAACTCCAATGCTTCTACAAACGATGGAGCCGCACCCAGTACCTTGCGTGATGCCCAGTCATACCAGGAAGATACAAGCCGGAAGAAGTGGAGTGAACGGGTTGCTCGCGGTAAATTGTTCGTGGACGAAAGCAGACGCTTTCTATCGACCCGTGTGCGTAATTTGCAAGCATTTAAGCATGTCGTCGAAAGGTGGCTCAAGTTGCACCGTAGACCTCGCGAAACCTGAATTCAGGGGAAAGCGCTGTCATCACCCATGAAAAGGATGGGGACACCTATAGTGGGCTGTTTAATCTGGTTTCTATATATCTCTTTCTAAAGGCTTGTTCCTTTCCAGCATTTCTGGCGCAATATGCGTCACTTCCTGGGTTGATTACGTTGACACCTTCCACCTTGTTTTTCACGTCTCTCACGAGAACTCGCGCAAGACTTATTGTACCTCGTGATCGATTGCGGAGCGTGAAGAAATCTGGCCTTTTGAAAGGTATCTTGATTACTTGGGTGCCAGGAGAAGCAATAAGCGGGGAGGAAAGAGAGGATAAGTTCCACTGGGTAGGGGATCGTGATGAGTTGTTTGCCAGACTGGTCGGGTCTAATGGAGGCGGAGGACGCTGGATAACGGTATGATCCAGTGGATCGATCAGAGTATAAGAGCTTGTTATGTGATGGCTTCGCGCTTACTTTCTTATGCTTCCAAATTCATTTTTATTTTCCAGTTTCGACGGCCCGCTCAAATATTAATATTGCACGGTCTGATAGCTGGTAACTAACCGGGCCCTCTAGGAACTGCCGATGTTTTTCTCCCCGGATTTGTTGTCGAAGAGAGACAGCGGTTTTGGTCTTTTGTGGTAATCTTCATCGACCTCACTGGCGCTCGAACAAGGCTGATGCGGCTGTATGCGTAGGCTTGCTGCCACACTCGGGTCCAAATCTGCGTTCAAGAAGCTCCCCAAGCGTTCCGTGATGACTGCTGACATCTCTCAACTATGTCAACTGATCGCTACGCCAACGGAGCCCCTCGCGCTCCGCCTTTCCTCTAATTTACTGGTTGGCGCTGCTCGGTGAGTGAAGGCCATCACCATCACGTTGACGGCATCCCATTCTTTTATCATAGCGTATACAGAGGTACACTATTGAATGTTCTGAGAGACAACAAGTGACTCTGACAACGGGCAGTGAAGCAAGAAATTTTTATTTCAGATGTCACAGCTTGCTTCAATACCCTCAAACGGGTCGAACGGGAATTGCGGTCCATGACATCTTCAGATGGTCAACTTCAGATGGCACAACCAAGCGTCAAGTTAGTCTTAGCTCTCCGTGCGCAAATTAGCATTATCATGTCTACTCTTAGATCGTCCGCAGTGACACTGAGAGCCGATCCGAAGGCTGCATTTTCTATGGACTTTGATGCGATGGTCATGGTAAGCACTCAGAATCTGCGAAAAACTTTTAGTCATGTCATCACGTCAGAACTGGGATGAATACCTGAACCCCGAAGGTATGTCTTGGGAGTCAACTCGTCGCTCGTACTAGTCTTGAGCATTGTAAACGACAGACGACAAGGCGGCCGAAGATGAATTCGACGACGAGTATTATCCAACCATCAAAACGAATAGAAAAGCAAAGGCTTCATCTTCCCTGCCTGCTGACTCGGAAATTCTCCGTGCCACCGCGTGCACTCTGCCTGATAATCATGACTTCCTGTTCGCGAACTCGTTCGATGCGTCCTTCGGAGGAAGTGGAGCAGACAAAGTCTCGTCTTCTCAGATCGGAGGTTTTGGGTTCGATGACACGTTCGATGGGTTGGATATCGAGGAGGGGCTTGGGGACGACCTTGTCAGGGAGCTGGGAGAAGGATGGGGGGGTAATCCCATCGAGGAGACCGCCGCAGAGTAATCTTTCACTCTTGACTTTTCGCTCGGACTAACGACGAGAAGAGATTTCATGCAGGCCCAAGAACCCTTTGATCTGAATCTCGATGGTGGGGATTTGGACATCGTAATGACAAGACTCGATGAGTTTGCCCCGGTTACACAGGATCCCCAGCTAGATACCCTGACTAACTTGATTGAAGACTCTCGTAAGCAATCGGGTGGGCATTCTGTCATTCACATCCCAGTTTGTGATGGCTCATGGTATTTCGTAGCTGAACCTCCTCTTTCGCCGTCCCTCGCAGGAACCTTAAAGTCGGGTGATCTTCAGAGCCTCGTACAGGCTTCATGTTCTCCATCCGCTGAGCCCGCTGTACAATCCACGCATGTAGGACAATCACAACCGGAAGAGAGGATGGCCGCACCAAGGAAACCCAAACGGACAAGGCCCATCCTCGACGTCAGGACAGAGCTCACGGATGAAGAACTCAAGGTGAGCGGCAGCGCCTCGACCTGCCCTCTATAGATCTAAGTCGCCCACAGGCCACCCGGATGTATTACCTAGATAAACAAAACGCCATTCGACACGAGTTGGAAATCAAGAAATTCGAAAAACGACAAGTTGATCTCATCCATACTTTACTATGGGGCGCCCCTGGGAGTAGTAAGGCATAAACATTGGTGCCATCGCACAAACGAAACTGAGCTCTCTAGTGCACGCCAAAGAATTGGCTGACTTCTGGGTTAAACACTTCAAGGCGCATGTCGAGGCTCGCTCAGGTTTTATTGGGGAGCTAGAATGTCCAGGTAATCTGCGTCGGGGATGTCGTGTGTACATGTCTAATGGCTCAGGAGATGAATTTCCCCCTTCGAAGCGGCGCAAAGTATCCGTTCGTCCACCAGAAGCACAAACAGAAAATATGAATGCCGAAATTATGTTGCCCACTGAGACCCAGTGCGCAGACCAAGAAGCAGTGGAACCCATCAACGATTTCAACTATCACACAGACGGTCTGATGTAGTTGATACGCGTGCCTTCCGACACTAATTTTGTGTGGCCACAGTAAATTGGGGGGATATCGATGAATATACCACACCCAATCCAGTGATTCTGCGTTCTTCAGAGGTAGCTCGGATATCCGCACTTTTGATGGCGCACCTTGACCTTTTTCTCAGGAACCCGGACAAGCTCGACACGCCTCTCACCCGCCGTCCGTTGTGGGGGGCAATCTAGGTGTTGATGTGGCATCAGACAACTTGCATTCTCAGCGCAGTGCTCTATTTCCGTGGGATATGGCAGGTGGTAGCTCTTCCATTTCCATTCAAAGGGGAGGTGTACAGCATGACCGGATCAGCATTGAGCATGCAGATACTAGGCTTCGAGGGAGTTCAGCCAGTCGACGGGGTAGTTCTTTGCCCAGCGTCCCGGGGAATCTTCAGACTAGCGTAGGGTCGCCAGCAGTGATTTTGCCTGTGGTCCAGAGCGACGATGATTTCGTATTTGATGGTATGCTATGAACAACCCACACGCTCACGTATGCTTACCGAATATGCCTACAGTACCTGGGGACATCCACGTTCCTGAGGCGCGGCAGTCTGAGGTGGATCGTACGGCTCTGGAGAAGAACTCCCACAATTTTCTAGAGTGCGTGTCGGCGCTGTCTTCGGGGCGTGTCCTCGTAACTCTTATCTTAGGTACGCAAAGATGCAGTATAGGTCGCTCCCAAACGCGCAGTATCTCGTATTTGACGATGTGGTCCCAAAAACAACGAGCACAGCACGTGTCGCCGCTGCTGCGTTGTATCATTGTCTTGGTAGGTGTGCGCCTGGCTGGTGTATTGAGCATGGATTGAGATACTGCCAGTTCTTGCAACCAAGGACCTCTTGAAGATGAAACAAGAGGAGCCATACGGACGAATTGACATCCGCATCGTGTAGACTACATCCCGATCAGAACGAGCCCGGGGTTTGTTGGACCCGTGTAATTTGAAATACTGTGTCTTGTCCATGGCTAGGCCGATATCTACCCGGAATTAGAACGTTGCCCGCATCAACATCAAACGATCAACACAGCACCTACACAAACGCATAAAGTCATGCAGAGGCTCGCCTTATACCATACAATGTCTTCCCCTGCTGTCCTTGCTGCCCGGGCTGCGCTCTCTACCATCGATCTGAAGAACTATGACCCCGAGCAGTCGCGGTTGATGGATGAGCGGTGCATCCTTGTCGACGAACAAGACAACGCCATCGGTGCCGCTGACAAGAAAACATGTATGCAGTACGATTCATCTGACCAGCCGTCCCGTCATGATCATCTCACTCCAGGTCACTTGATGGAGAACATCAACAAGGGCTTGCTCCACCGCGCCTTCTCTGCGTTCGTCTTCCGCCCATCAGACGGAAAACTGCTGCTCCAGCAGCGTGCGACCGAGAAGATCACGTTCCCCGATATGTGGACAAACACCTGTTGCTCCCACCCCCTTGATGATTTCGAGGAAGAGAAGATAGAAAAGGACGAGCTTGGGGTCCGACATGCTGCATCGAGGAAACTCGAACACGAGCTCGGGATTCCTCGCAAAGAAACTCGGGTGGAGCAGTTCCAGTATCTTACAAGAATACACTACCTCGCGCCATCGAACGGAATGTGGGGCGAACACGAAAGTAGGAAACGTTCCGTGCACGTTGCAGCGCAAATGCTGACGGCAACCCTGGCACAGTCGACTACATCCTATTCATGACCGCGGACGTTAGCGTGACCCCGAATCCGAACGAGATCCGTGATTACAAATGGGTGGACAAGACAGAGCTTCAGAGCATGTTTGACAATACCTGTGCGTTGGCCGTTTCACATACTACTGAGGAAGCAGACTCATCACCGTGACACAGCCAACTCGTTCACGCCCTGGTTCAAGCTTATCGCCCGCGACTTCCTTTTCGGTTGGTGGGACGAGCTACTGCGCCGCAAGGGTGCGGACGGACGGGTGCATGCAAAGAGTCTTGCTGGTGTTGCGGACGGGTCGAGGGTCATCAAGATGACGTAGAGATGGTTGAATTCGGTCTGTCTGGCAACGGAGCGAACCGTTGCCCGTTCGGAAAAGGAAAGAGTCATATCCGGTTGCCAACGTTGCCATTAATATACGACAAATCACCCCGTTCCCAATTGAATGGCCGGATGTAAATTTTAGCAACCACGACTCGTACTACTGCCAGGTAGATGTGGCCGACGCCTGGCACCCGTTATGCACCGCTGCCTTCGCCTGTTTCAGCCTCTCTAGTTCAGAAGAGGCGGAGTATTCTCGTGGCAGCGTTGGTGTCTGCCGTCGCTGTCCTCGTTTTGGCAGCCTTGACATTCGATTTCCAATTCGCGTTTGGGTCTAGCCCAACTAGAGTCCCGTCTGACATACCCCCGCAGTGTGTCAAGACAGCACCCACTGGACACTCTCCAGGCACATCCCTGCCACTCAGCAGCCAAAGCGATGTACCACCCTCGGACCTTTACAGGGAGCGCTTGTCCGTGCAGGAGATAGCAGACGTGGTCTCGCGCACCAGAGGTTTCTTCGCACGGGACTATAGCCTCGGGTTGGGCTGGAATAACGCACGTTTCCATCCCCTCGTCACCTGTTTTCCTCCGTCCTCACCGAACCTCCAGGTCCGCTACATCATAGAGGCCGCTGCCCTCCAGGCCACACTTTTGAATCGCACATTGATTCTCCCTTCCTTTGTCTACGCTCGTTCATGCGAATACGAAAAGTGAGTGGTTCGAAGAGAGCGTCCCTCCTGCATGCTTTTTGCTCATTCCCCGGCCAGCGCCGTCTGTGCAGATCAGGCCCCGATGCTGAACAGAGGTGACGCGGTCGGCTGGGACACCTGGCGTGACCTTCCGATCGAGCAACAGATGGGCTGGCAAATACCGATCACGACGATGATAAACGTCACGCAGCTGAGGCGCCTCCAGCCGGTCGTCACGACCGCCGAGTACCTCCAGTACGCGGGGCTTTCCACCGCGGTCGAGACGACGAGCGGGTACTGGAACCGCAGTGCGTTCCACCAGACCACCGATCCAGCCTTTGACGACGAACACGAAAAACCGTCCCTGTTTGCGATCGAGAATCCTTGGTACGACCCGGAAGGAGTCACGCGTGTCGACGCGATACCCGATGTCATGAAGGCGCGCGGTGGCTGGGTCACTGGGGACGCGAGCACTGTCCAGGCAGGTCATTGGGAAGATCGTGACGCGGACGCAGCTCAGCAGTTCCTCAAAAGCTCGCTTTCCGACAAGAGTGTGGTCGAGTGGGATGAAGCACGAGATGCTGTCAGAGCCTTGGTCGATCACATGCCCGAGTCTGTCGGCGCACCCTTGAAGGACTTGGACAACGATGGGTTTGTAGAGGACATCCTGAATCGGAACGGGTGGGAAGTCTTGTACACTTTCCAAGGAGCGTGAGTGTCCCAGCACCTTTTCGAGGCGTTGTGTCTCACTTGGCAAACACAGCGCGGGGATGGACTTTGTCAAGCATGTTGTCGTGCCCATGCGACAGGTCGCGCAGAGAACTACTATACGTGGCTTTATCGAGGACTATCGTCACATAGACGCCGATGTCGTTCTGCTCGCAGGGGAGACACATCTTTACCGCAAGCCTGTCGGTATTCGGTCGACTGCATTTCTACCAGTAACACTCAATTTTTGCCCAGGGTCAAATGCGCTTTACTACTCGATCTGTGCAAGAGATGTTCCAGCGCTTGGTGGTGCACCACATTGTCCCGCTCGACAAGGTGTACGGTCTCGCGCGGAAATTGGACCTTCGCATCTCCGCCATCAACGACGGACGGCAGTGGATGGCAGCTCACGTTCGGCGAGGAGATTGTAGGTGCGCGCTGCGACTCGGAGCACGTGTTGACGGATCGTTCTGCAGTCGTGACCGCCGGTTGGGCCTGGGGCAACTCGCATGAGGGCCACCTCGAACGAGTCAAGCAACACCTCGATCAAGGCCAAAAGCTACTCGAGTCCGAACACCGTCACATTCCGTACGCCATTCCAGACATAATCCCTGATAGGTCGTTACCGGAGCGCGAACCGCCCGTACAGGGCGACAAGTAAGCAACAACTAGCGTGCACGCGGCTCTGACGACATGATCCTTCAGGTTCTTCATAGCGACAGACGAAAGGGACCCGGAGAAACTGGATTATTTCTCCAAGAATGGGGCGATCATGTTCCGCGATTTGGTAACATTTGAAGATCGACACGAGTTTGGTTGGGGCATCCTGTTCACAGACATCATTGGTCTTGTGGAGCAGGCGACACTTGCGCGGGCATCGTATTTCTATGGATCGGCGATGAGCTCGTTCACTGGTGGCGTCTTCAACATGCGAGCAGTGCTTGGGGCAGAGGAGACGACTGGTTTAGCGGATTGAAAAGGTACTACCCTAGAGCATGCAACCATATATCGTAATCGAACGCTATTGCATTCCGATCCTTTACACTTGTACAATGCAGCACTGCCTGACGGTCACCCATTCGGGAGATGCATTC
>JBBPUI010000399.1:0-22447 GCA_038094615.1 Heimioporus aff. retisporus
ACGTGCTCACCCCCCTAACAGGCCAACGCGGGCAAAGACACCAACGGATCCCAGTTCTTCATCACCGTCGCCAAGACCGCCCATCTCGACGGCAAGCACGTCGTCTTTGGCGAGGTCATCAAGGGCAAATCGATCGGTACGTCCGCATCCGCGTGCCCGCCGTCGTCTCACCCCGTCCAGTCCGCAGGATCGAGCACCACCCCACGACCTCGGGCGACGTCCCCACCAAGCCTATCACCATCGCCGCCTCGGGCGCCCTCGACCCCGGCGACCCCGCCCTCCAAGACACCCCGAGCCCGGACGGCGACGACTACGAAGACTACCCCCAGGATGATCCCCGCGCGTCTGGCGACCACGCATACGCGTTCACCGCTGCCAACACCATCAAGTCCATCGGCAACGCCCTCCTCACCGGCAAGCACGACGACGGCTCCCCGGCCGGCGAGCCTGACCCCTCCGCTGCCTTGGAAAAGTACCTCAGTAAATGTCGCGCTTTTTTGCGTTCCGAGCACGCGATCCGCTCACGCACGTGCCCTAGAGTCGCTGAGGTACTTGGACGAACATCCCTCGCTGCCCGACGACGCCCCGGCCCAGCAAAAGGAGGAATTTGACGCGCTCCGGACGGTCCTGCTCAACAACTCGGCGCTCGCGGCCCTGCGTGCGTCTGACCCCACGCTCGCCGTTCACCAGACCACGCGCGCGTACGTGCTGGCGTCCAAGACCGAACACAAGGGTATGCCGTCTCTTGCCTGCCGGTACGCACATTCACTGCTTCACTCACAGCCAAGGCACTCTACCGTCGTGCACTCGCCAAGGCAGCCCTCAAGGACGACGACGGTGCCAAGAACGACCTGTCGACGGCAGCTGACCTCCTCGCGACAGAAGACCCTCTCAATCTCAAACCGGCCATCTCCACGGAACTCACCAAAATCACACAGCGCGAAAAGGAGCACAAGGAAAAGGAGAAGAAGGCATACAAGAAACTTTTTGCCTAGATCGACGTGCACCCAAAGCGGAAAATACACACAAGTAATAGAATCCAGTGTAACACCCAATCTATATCAGAGCTCTCGTTTACTTGCGCTTGGTTAGTCGATGAAAAGGGTAAGGAAGTCGCGTTTTCCAACAGGCGACGCTCTCGGATAGCCACCAGTGGGATCATCCCGGAGCAGAACGGGTGCAAGCATGCTCGCTGACCTCGCGTGAGTACTTCCGAATAGCACTGAATGACGAACCCACCCAGTCTATCTGCCCTTCTGGGACGCCTCGCGTCCGAGTCGCCTTGCTGGGCAATATAATGCAAAAACGCCGTGAGCGATATCCAAACCTTGAGCCCGGTCATTAGCTCGGTAAGCCAGACATGAACGGAGTCGTCCCACATTTATGCTTTCGTGCGGAAACGTATTGAGCACCTCAAACGCCTCGTCCTTGTCCCTCGCCTGCAGACACTGCGCGTGCAACCGCGCGGGGACGACCGGTTCGATCAGCGAGTCGAGCAGCGCGACGAGCGTGCTCTCAAACGCCGCCACCAACGCACCCTGGTCCCAATCCGGTCCCTCGGCGGGGAACTCGTCGCCCGTGTCCAAACACTGCACGCTCTCAGCACAGATGCGCACCAGACGAACGAGACGACATACCTCTCGGATGGCGTGACACAGACGCGCCTGCGCCGGATATGTACACACCCCGTCCTAGCTACGCCGTTCTCATTGCACTACTCAACGAGGCGCAGGGGTACGTACGGTGGCAGACACGTGCGTCATCAACCAGTTGATGAGCCGCATGATTTCCCTGGGCGCATTGATAGCTTGTTCGGCTGGCAGAATGGCCCCAGGCGACGTGAGCCTCCTGATCGGTCCTGCCAATCGTGTGAGTCTGTCCAACGTGTTTGCGAAACACGTGTACTCTGAACGAACGCAACGCCCCGATCAGCATTGCACGCTGGCGGTCGTTATGAAAACGCGCACCGTAATTACCGGACACGCACAGAAAGTCGTCTTTGCCCAGCGCCGTGTGTAAGATGAGCGTGCAGTCGAGCGTCGGCGGTCCGAGGTTCAGCTCTGCCGCACACTTATCGTCAACGTAAGCTGATAACGATATTTTCGTCGTTTCGTGAGCCCGTAAGAGCCCCTAGATAATGGATGGATCTCCGCATATGGACAAGCTCAACGACTACTCACCACGATCGGCTCGATCCGAAGCCATGGAGGCGCTACCACATCATGGTCAGTTCTTCGGGATACCAGCGGTATAACCCGTCGAGAAGCTACTAACAGACATGATCGGAATCAACACTGGTGGGGACGAACCGAAAGACACAGGGAATCTAACCCGATCACGGGCGGGCATCAATCATGGTGACTCATACTTATCACAAAGCACCTACATTGCCCTCGTTTCGTATCGTTACTTCCCGGTGTATGAGTTGTTTGTAACTTGCCCGGATATAGTGGTCAGGTTCATACAGCGAGGAGACTTGATCTCACCCGATGTTTCCAAACTCTATCGCAACGGGCTGAATCTTGATTTTCGGTTTGCGCTCCACGACTTCGAAATCATCCAGCTCGCGATACAGTGCCAACACCAGATTCTCATACTGCGACTGACTAGTGAGAGCCAGCTACAGGAGAAGCGTCCTTCATGAGCATCCCGGGACACACCGTGAGCACTCACGGTAATATCAAAGTCGGCGGAGACAGGTTTATGATCGCTCATTACAATTTCAGAGTGGCTTCTGTACGCTACCTGCGACATCCGGACATCAGGGTCTGCCATGTATAGAATACGATCCGTCCATGCAGGCTTGCGTCTGGCATGCCGAAAATGATTCATTCTATGACGAATGCCCAACAAACAAACACATACTTCATGTCGTATCCAAGGTCATCTTTTGATACACCCGGGCTGAATCTGTATGTGCTGTAGCATATATAGGTAAATATACCACCATCACAAACACGCACTAGGATCACGTACGGAATATAGGTAATTTGGTGTTCCATTAAGCCAACGAAGGCTCGTTTGTTCCTGATAGCGGCATTTAGCTGGTCGTAAGACAACAGGGTCCCTATGCTATCTATCCCCGAAGCATGCGAGGACAATAGCTCCCTGATGTCTCCATCAGGTAAGTCCAACCGGTAGTTGAGATCTGAAGTAAATGTGTAAGACCTTATCCGCTCTTTGTCGTGATATGGCATTTACCCCCCTAGATGAATAACATGAACAAAGGCGTCAGATTTGGAGGACAGACGCACCATCCAGAAAAGTATATCCGTCTGGTATGTGTTATAGGTATCCTCCGCAGACAACGATAGCGGATAGGCCTCATTCAGTGCGTGCGATGAAGAGAACGTCAGGCGTCCACTTAGTTCTTGAAAATCAGAATTCCGCCTTTCTACCATTTCGTCCGATGCTGCTAGATGCGCATTCACGAACGTCAATACGGTAGAGCGACATATGCCAATTTGCGGGTCTTTTGGAGTGAATTCAAGTCGAATGGCTGTGGCGCCCTTGTTTCCCTAGACTTGCGTATCAGCCGACGTCATTGGGAAAGGGATGCAGTCCGATACCATGAATCCCATGATACCCGAGCCAGCGTCACACGACCGTACATCGGTGAAGCAAGACACGAGCGTTTTTTTCACGATAACCACGAGTAGCATGCCGACAAGTTGCCTCGAGATGAGCTGGCACCGGCGCATGCAAGGTTAATCAAGCAGTGTCAATCAATGCCGGGCGTACTTTTTCATACAGAACATGCTTCTCCCCGAGGCCAGCAAAGATAGCTGTCAGCCACTCGTCTTCTTTCAACGTACTTGCAGCGTATAAAAGTGCTTCTGTCGAGAGGTCCAACTCTTGGAATCCCAAAACCAACAAATCGGGGTCGCCAAATTCTACAAACGACTATAATTCGAACCGAGTTAAGAGAAGATCGACACGAACTGGCCTTGGTGAGATGAATTCGGGGAGACTTCAAAGGGCGAAACGTTCCAAGGAGACATCCAGTCATTTGCTTTATCCTGAGATCCTAGACCACATAACCACGGGTTAAGATCTTGCGAAGGAGATTTCCCCTTGACATTGAAAGTTCCGAGTCGTATTCTGCAGAGCAGTGAATGAGAGTCGGATCGTCCGAGGAAATAACCCACTTCAAGTGCTTCGCATTATCGCCCGATGCCCCCTTGGCAGCCGCCCGTTCGACCCAGTCGCGCTTTACGACTATAATATCCGACGCATCGTTTGCAGAAAACCCAGCGATGGCTGGAGACAAACGAGTGTGCAAGGGTTGTCTACGGAGACGAAGGTCGTCCCGGCGGGAGGATAGGTGCGAAAGATACGTTTCGGTCCAGGCGAAATCGGTAGCAGGCGGATGCGCTGCGGCTTGAAAAAGGGCAGCATTAGGGTCTGAGTGATCCATGCTCGAACCACGCGTACTCGCAATTTCTTTCAAACGACGGCACTCGGCGGTGAAGCTCTGTAAATTCTGAGTATCACGCGTGTGGATCGTGCACGCAAGCGATTTCGTGTCTTGCGAATCGCGTTTGATACTGAGAAGCCAACCTCAGGCGAATAGCGGATTAGATCGGCAGCGCCAGCACCCGGTGCCAGGTTGGAACTCACCGGACCACGACTCTGTAGGCACCACCAAATCGCGCTCCGAGCCGGGTGGACCGGTCTGTGCGACTGCCACGGTGAGGTATTCGGTGATCGGCAGCGCGTCGACGACTCTGCCGGGACCGTTCGCCGTGGACAGGCTCAAAACGAACAGACTTTAAACGGGCGTGAGCACGTATCTTGCACGTGTCTGGACGATCAAATAGAGCATCATATGACGTACCTGCCGAACTCTGTGTCCTGCTCATGACTTCGATGGGTGACGATGGCAATCAGCCGCTGCCGAGTAGGGTCGCTGCGAGGTGGTTGCAGTCTAGAGTTCTCGGAGGCGAGCTGCACGTCCAAAATGCACTGAATGGCGTCGGACGCTCGGAGGCGGGCACGCAGGGGATAGTCACGGTCCATGGTTAAGCCTGAAGAGTATGATCACGCGACAGGCTAATCGGGACGTCGCGGTTCCCACATTTCCCCACAAACAGCGTCAACTGTCTTGGCCGATGTGAAATGGAGCAGTCACGAGCACAAGCACGGGCAGGGTATAAAAGTCACGCCAGTGTTTTCGTTCCCTTCTTCTTCTCACCCCATCCATGACTCGCACCGCACGCGCTACCTTCCCCCGTGCCCTCCTCAGAGATCGCTCAGAGTCCAAGTCTGGTCTCGACAAGTCCCTCCGCAAGGCCGGCGGTGGCCAGCACAACTGGGGCAGCATCGCTGATGAGGGCTACCTCGAGGCAGCCGCACTCGACGACGACGAGGACGCCTCTGCCGCGGAACAAGACAGGAGGGACTCTCGTACGTTGACCACGACGCGCTGATCCGGTCGCTCACTTGCGTTCTAGTCGAGAAACACCCATCCGAGAGAAGGTCCAACTCCCTCTCCGAGGAGGAGAAGCGTCTCGCAAGAGACTTCAGGAAGACGGCGCTCAAAAACCAAGGTCACCCTTGCCCCATCCGTCCATTACTCTTGATCTCAACACCTTTGCAGACATTGATCTGTCTGCTATTGCCCGCACCTCGGCCGCAGTCTCCACCTCTCCTACTACTATGCACGTTGCGGTCCCCATTGTGTAACTGACAAGAACCTGTACTTGTATTCGTCCAATCATTGTAAAACCCCATATCGCTAGTCTTTACTGTACAGTAGCAAATAAAACGACATTCATTCGGGCACGATGTGGATATCAGCATGCAGATTGCCGAGGCAGCCAGTGGCGCCACTATCAATCTATCTATGAGGCCGATGACGTCTTTTAAAAGCTGGTCATCGCTGATCAACCGACAACCTCAGGGGGCCGCAGCCTCGTGATGCCTCTGTCTTATCACAAGGTCAAGCGAGTGGCTCGTGCCATGAAGCTCTGCAAAGGTCACTAAACGTGCCTTTCGGTTCCAAACGGTCGGTTGGTTGAAGGGGCCGTTTCCTAGGGCATGTGCCTCAGCCCCGTGTTGTGCAACCCGACTTGGGGTCGAGGATGGCTGTGCTCGGGCGCATAGCGAGTAAGGTGCACGAATGAGTGTCTGTGACAACCGAAATGTCATCGAGCCAAGGCATCGTCTCGCACCCGATGAATCTCGTTTTGGGACTTCAAGGGACCGACCGACCGACAAGGGAGGTTACCAAGCAGACGATATTCGTGTTTTGCTGGCAGCTCGTCTAGCATGCGTGCTACAATCGCGACGGGCGCTAGTGGTGCCAACCGGTGCAACTTGGCATGGAAATGGGTGCACGCCGTTTACAACGGCGTTGACGGAGCGAAATGAGCACGAGGTGGGCGAGGCTCCTAGTATCCAGTATGGTTACCTATTCCCGTGCAGTTCCCGAGAGATGGGTAGGCAATGTCCCATAGGGAATAAGAAAAAAAAGACATGCACAAGACTCACCTTCGATGCTCAACTTTAACCGGGACCCTGAGTACAACTCTCCGAAGTCCGATGCCGATCCCTGGCCGCAATCGCCTGCTGTGCCCGCCACCCCCTGGTATGAACAATTTTGGAAAACATGCCCAAGACAGGTGATCGATATGTACATGTCGACCCCCGGACATCGATATCCAGGTCCAATAGGTCTGCGAACAGCAATATGGCAGTGACTTCCACACGAGGACGGTTTGATGATCGCCGTGACATGGGGACGATTTGGATAGATTATGTCTTGCGGCCCGGTAAGCGCGTGATATATTGTATGTAAGTCAGAAGTTCTGGAACACTGTCCCATGGACCCCGACAAGTTTAATGGTCCAGAGCGTCTACGAACGCACCGCCATGATCCAGGAACGCATATACGCGTCGCAAACCGGCGCCGGTTCGCAAACCCATCAAACCATGAAAAAACGACAAAGGAAAAACCGCGTAGAGTTACGTTACATTGATCCGGGTCCCAGACAATTCCGTTCGACAGCATATATTCCGAGGGTCAAGCCGTCAAGCCATCCCGATCGGGTACTTTCGGAGACGTGGTCTAGATCGAGGTGTGGAAAAATGCGTTCTTCAATCGCTAAGCATGACGAAATCTCCTGGGGTAGCATCAAGAACATCGGAACCGGCGCTACCAGGTAGGTCGATTTGAAATGTGAAGCGGAGAGAACGGTTATTAGATCATTCTGTGGGCTTCCCCCAAGATCCGTGAAAGACGCTTTTCCCGACGAGACATCTGTTGAAACATGAGAACACCAACACTCTGCGGGAAGGCCACTTACCCCGCGAAGATACCCCGAGTAAATGTCGGGGAGGTATATAGGTCTTCCAGTAGACAACGTGGGCACTTGGACCAGCAACAGAAATTTTCAGCGTGGAATGGAGTGAGAACAGGGATGGAACGATCCCTCCTTGGTGTAGGATGCCAAATACCACCGCGAGTGCGAGATTAAATGTAATCCAACTCGTCTGGTATACCACAGTCAGTCATAATCTCCCAGTTTCCGGAGCAATGACTTACCCAAAACAGGTTCCCTGGTCGAGGAAGTTTTGCGGTGGTTGCCAAAACCATGATCACGGGAACCAGCGGCGTCAGGAACCGGGGTTCTTGGTGTGGCTGAGCGGATAACAACATCAACGAGCAGATGATGATCTGAATCAGTGCTGTAACAAAGTGATCCAGAATGGTGACTTAAATGTGAGTGGACAACGCACTCTGTCTCAAAATATCTGTCTTCAAAGCCTGAGGGCGATCGGTGGAGGGTTCCATGTAGCTGTATACACTGCCCCACGCAAACCATACGAGTAGCGGCCCAAGTAGCATCGGCAGATTTACGCCGACGTGTAACCAGCGGGGATGTATGCCATGGTCGGCGAGATTCTCGGTTGATAGATTATACTTGACGAAATTGTAGGGTGTGACCACAAACTCGGAAAAGTCACCACGAAAATAATATGTATCAGCAGCGATAAATACGGATGCTGTCAATGCAGCCGTGCATAACGGTGGCAGCAACAAGGCGATTGCCTGAACCGGAGAGCTCGCTACCTGGCATGAGAGTAGGAGTGTTTGGTAACCGATGGGAAGGGCAAACGCAACGAAAGTGGGACGGGTAAAGATACCGACGGTGGCGAGGGCCGCGAGGAAGTGAAGGTCGTGCTTGACGCTACAGGCGAAATGGAAACTCCGGACATTCGCGTTCTTTCCGCCTACCTTGGAGCGCGCTCGTGTGGCCACTATCCGCCGGAGAAGCACGAGGCAAAGAGAAACCAATATTGCTTCGATCGAGTTTGAGAATGGTCGAACCTGAAAGGTGCACGTGACATAGGATGAAGCAAGTAAGAGTAGGCACAACCGGCGGGCAGCGGGCTCCGAGACAAGGTTCAAGACGCTGTAATCTACGCTTCTTCAGTAGTCCCGCGAGCACGACAGAAGGTAATCACCAAGGATGCCAGACAGGCACAGAAACGCCAGACGTTCGACGCGAAAGACGAGCGAGGGATGTACCGTGTCAACTTGACTCGGTATGAGGTGAGTCCAAGGATACGGGGAGATTCCTCACGTTTAGAAAGCAAACTTAGGATGAACAACGGTAACCCCGTGGTTGCAAAAGTGGGGAGAACGGATCTAACAGGCGATTCTGGGAGCCACTCCCAGGTGGTCAGAGCGTGAAAACCAAGGATGCTCCCTTGCCCACTCGCGTCAATGTATGTGCGAGTCACTGAACTGAAACAAAGTTACCAGCTGTGACTTCTCCATTTTGCATGTGTTCGTCAGGATGTATATACCCCGTCCCATAGATCGCAAACCAAGCGCGAACCAGCCATAGACCAAAATACGCCCATCTGAACGGCCGGCATTTGGCCATTAAGTTTGTGATCGCGGTGCAAGCTTAGTCGTACGCAGCGGCGGAGTTTGAAAAATAGCTTGTCAAATCTTGCCAACATGGTCTGTTCGTCCAACTCTAGTCCATGGACGAGGGAGCTAACGAGATGGTCGCGTCGACACCAATGCAATACAAACTTTCGATCCCCAGGCCTCCCTCCACTTCTGCTCGGAATGCAACAACCTTCTCTACCCAAAAGCCGACCCACAACGGCGGCAAATGATCTACGCATGCAGGATATGCGAGCACATTGAAGATGGTGATAACAAGTGTGTGTACAGGAACGATCTGTTGACCGTCACAAAGTAAGTCACGATTTCGAGCCCCCGCGAAGCGCGTACCGTGTATTGGTGGCGCCAGTGGCGGCGCGATCCTCCTCAGCCTCGTGCACGTGCTAAACCTGTTCATCGCTGATAGGGAGCAAATGGGAGTGACGACCGATTTGGGTTTGGATCCAACTTTGGTTCGTGTTATCCCACTGTGGTTATACGCATCGAGCATCGCTCCATTTTTCACTCCACATTCTGCATAGGCCCACTCTAATATTTCATGCCCGCAATGTGGCCACGAAGAGTGTGTTCCCGATACTTTCCTCCACTAACAAAGGCAGGAATTAATTTAACCATTCTAGTGCCGTCTTTTATCAGGATCAATCGAAACGGAAGGAGACGCGTATGATTCTGTTCTTTGTTTGTGTGAAGTGCAACCACAGCTTCACCGATCCATCACTCCCTCTGGAGAGTCGGCCAGAAACGAGTTAGGTAAGTTTTGGATACGCCTCACACTAAAACTTTGTGGCCTCACACGCGCAGAGACTGTTAGGTTTATTCCCATAGCATGTAGATGATCTTCTACTCCTCGGAAGGTGTACTTGTACATCACCGATCAACCCTGCTGAGCCAATAGACCAAATAAAGCATTATCGGTTAATTCGCGCCCAAGATTGCTTCGTAACGTGGAGGTTCTTCCTGTGAGTACTTGTAGCAACCTGGCAGACCGGAGCCCGAGTGTTTGCTAGACCGGACTCCACGGATACGTTAGTTGGCAAGCGATTATCATATATATGTCACCATTGTCACAATGTTGACTCCATTGATGCTTTACAGCGACGGCAACGTGACAAGTTTACGGACGCGGCGGCGTGCAATTTTGGAATTTAAACGGTGCACTCCACAGCATTGCTCCACAATTCTACTACATATATTCTGGGTTACGAACACTCGCGAGCATCGAAGAGTGGTGCGCACCCCAAAATTCTTCACGTTGCATGAACTGGACTAGCCAAGAAATTTACACGCGTGTTCGGTAGGTTTTCGTTCCCCAAGAATGATTGGAATCCCAGCGCACTTGCTGGCAAGGGAACATGCGTATTTGTAAATTCGGCTCTGGGTCCTTTGGAGGTAGAGCTTTATGAGAGGTGTCGGTGGGGTTTGCAAATTCATGAAACAACTGGGACGCTCTGACAGAGCTGGCGGAGCGCTCGCCGCGACCGGACCCAATGGAAACCTGGACGGGGGAGCAAGTGCCAGTAACCGTTGGGAACCTCGCCAACAGTGGGAATTTGCCAAGGTTAATGTACAAAGATAAGATGTCATGGAGGTCCTGAACTGATGCTTTTGTGTGAAACGATCAACATTGGAGCAGTGAAACGTCAATGACATCGCTTCGAAACTGTGAAGCGTGTGGCATCTGTTTCCACGAGCAAATGATGTATGCAGTCGTTTGGCACTAAACCACGTTGACTGAAGTCCGTGGCGGAAATAATCGTATGGATGCCTGGGTTTATCTCGGATTGTGCGTATGAACGCTGATCGGAGATCTGAAGCTGCCATCTAGCCACGATTCTAGGGGCGCTTAATGTGGCTAAGACGGACTATATCACGGAGACAATGTGACGATAGTCCACCAATTGGGCTGTCCGGTGTCCGGTGTCCACTTACCGGCAAAGTCCTGCTAAGCGATGCCAGCGACCGAACTTATCTGCAGCGCGGTCTATCAACGTAATGTTCTGGAGACGCTTTTGGCACGACATTTGAGCACTAATTGGTTCCAAATGAATGGGATTGGGTTACCGACACCATGCCTTTTTCAGCCGCCAAGGCAGGTCGAGCGCATCACCAGGGCTAACCTGGTTTGAAGGGTCCGTATCATATTCGAGCTTGAAGCGCCTCGACGGCGGCATGGGAACGCGCACGGACTCGGGGGAGAAGAGCTGGCATATCAAATCCAAGGCAACGAGAAGAGTTGATTCATATCCGAGTCAGTTGCTACTACAAGATTTGGGGGAACCACTGGCCAATCAGGACCACGTGTGTCGTGGCAGATTGATCATGCCTGGCAGTCCCCGACAGAGCACATTATGCGGCAGTCAAATCCGGCCCTGGGATAACATACACTGAAAGAGGATGGGTGGAGGAGCACTGCCTGCCTTCAAAGTTCGCGACGGTGGCGCACTTGAAGAGTCAGACTGACTTTTGTATTGGGTCAAAAAGTTAAATTACCCTCTAGTGTCTATACGCCTGGGCAGGCTCCGAAAAAGTACGACACGACTCGATGACCCTTTTGCATAATATGTCAGCTATCTTTTTTTTTTTCGGGTAAGGGCGACGGGTGATTCCAGGGGGTCGGCAACAGTTGAAAAGGTCGGAAGTTGATATGACATGATCGCGTACATGGCTAGACCAATTTTGGAAATCCCGATTGCCGAAAAAGCCTTTACTTAATGTCTTGTCGACCTGGAATTTTACAGTATAAATTTCACCTCAACCCTCCTTCATTTCCCGCAAGAGCACTCCTTTGTATCTTTCCCCTCCTTAGACATAGACCGCGATGAAGTTCCCCGTCGTCTTTGCTCTCCTTGCCGCTGCCACTGTCGTCATGGCAGAGACCAACGCGGAACGCTTCGCCCGCGGACTGGCCCCAAACGCCCCGGTCAGACGTGACCCCACCCGGGTAGCTGGTGAGTGCTGCTAGCACGCCCATCGTGGCTCGTTGCTTATGACATACGTCTCGTTCAGCTGCACGTCGCCACCATCCTTCTGGGTCACCCAAGTGTTCCCATGGCCACCTCAAGTGCTGCACTTCCTATGGCATGGGGGGTGAAGAACACATTAAGAAATTGCTCGAACGTGTCGGAGCACCACCCGTCGATGACTCTACTCGTTGTGGAGAGAGCTGCTCCAACACGGATGGAAAGGATTGGTACGTTTATCTTACGGCCGGGCGCTGGTTCGCTACTGACGTTGAATCTCGCAGCGATGGGGAACTCGCGTGCTGCGACCACGATGATTTCAACGGCCTCATCGTCACTGGTTGCACTCCTAGTGGGTGACCGTGTTTCGTTCCATGTTGTGTGTGTGCTCATTCCGTGTTTCAGTTAACATTAGCATCTAGACTGTGGGACGTTGCGCTCCCGCTGCCGTTCGTTGTTTTTTGACCGTGCAATCGAACTTCATCACTCATACCCTTTTGTCTTTGAGCCTTTTCACCCTTTTGTTCTAGAAATACTGGCTGTTCCAGGCTTGCTTCGCTTACTCGCGCTGTAGTGTTGTAATGGTTGTGGACTCATGCAGCAGTATGGAACGTTATGGCAATAAAACCTTTGCATCAAATATCAGACCTGAATATGTTACAAGTCGCTGGCAACGAGGTGATATGTGTGTGAAGCGGCGTGCAGGGCGGGTGGCGGTCATTAAAATTTCCCCTTGAACGTGTTGGTACGTAAGTAACGGAGATAAGCCCTGGAATTCTTATCAAGGATTTTATTTCTCTGAAATGGTAGAGGTGTTTCCTGGGGTGCAAATTTCCGGAGGGCAACCCATCAGGCCAAGCCTGGACCATATGACCACAACATGCATGTACTTCCCGGACGGAGGCTGGAGATTATAATGCAGCCTAGTCTCCGCGCGGAGAATATGAACACGCGCGAAAGCACACTTAAGATGAGACAGACCTCCCCCATATGGTAAGCACCGATCTGTGACGGAACGCTCATCAAGGCCGCTGATCCATCCCGTCATGGCGTGACCGTGACATTTCGACAAGACAATCAGCGCTATTTTTGAAGCAAGTCCGCGAATCCCGTGTCAACGCTCCAAGCCAATGCGAAAGAAGCAGAAGAGAAGTCCCGAGGAGATGCAAGAGACGCGATCGCGACTGCGGAGGGAGACGGACAGTCCGAGGGAAGATGACGGTCCTCCCTGTTTCGGCGCTCTGCGGCGCCAGGCCTGCAGAGACGTGACGGTCATGTAACGGAGGAAGGTACAGAGTCTTGGCGGCTTGTCAGGGCGTGTGGCGAAATGGAGATGGACCGTGACATATGCGCGCGCATCCGGCGAGACGAGCACGAGACTAGGAACGCTCTCGCCGGCTCGGGGTCTGTTTTTCCCCCGAATGTCGGTGTAGGTTGTGTGGCACGCAAGTCTCCTTGAACACCGGGAATGCATACGATATGCCGGAGAAGTTCGAAGCAACCTTTGGTATCGCCGTTATCGACGTTGATCAAACACATGAAACTTTTTTTTTTTTTTTCATGAGACGGACTGCCAGAGCAAATACTGGCATTGCTCTGTGTGCATGTCAAGAGGACAAGGGGAACGAGCATGAAACAGCCCAACTTGGGCCCTCTCTTTTGTTATATACAATACAAAACCTTAATTTGTACAACTGTATAGTACTCACGGAGATTGCCGAGTGGCTTGCAGAGGCGCACATCGAATCCGACGAGCACGTCTCAACAACACACCGCGCCGACGTCAAGATGCCCAGAAGTACGTCCTCGTCCACTCTCGTCGTCGTCACCTGGACCTTGACTCGTGCTCGTCAGTCTACAAGCCAGGAAAAGTGACTGAGTCCACGTCCGCCTGGAAGGCCCACTGACCTGCTTTCAGGTCGCCATCGTCTTGCAGGGCCGTCAGGCAGGCAAAAAGGTCGTCGTCCTCAAGCAAAACGATGAGGGTACCAAGGAGCGTCCCTACCCACACGCGATCGTCGCCGGCATCGAGCGCTACCCGCGAAAGGTCACCCGTCGTATGGGTACCAAGAAGGTGCAACGGAGAAGCAGAGTAAAGCCCTTCATCAAGGTCTGCCCCACCTTCGCACGGCGTTTTGTCTTGGCGTGACCAGAGACCGTGTGTATAGACCGTCAACTACTCACATCTTTTCCCTACCCGTTATGCACTGGAATTGGAGAACCTCAAGGGTGCGGTCGGTGCGGAGACCTTCAAGGAGGTCTCACAACGAGAAGACGCCCGCAAGAACATCAAGAAGTTGTTCGAGGAACGTTACCAGAGCGGCAAGAACAAGTGGTTCTTCCAGGCTCTTCGTGTAAGTAACCCACCCTATAATCCTTGTTTCAGCGACTAAAATTATATCTCAGTTCTGATTGTACCCTCGCTGGCAGTGTTTGTGTTTGAGCGATGACGCAAAACCGCATGTAACCTACATGTCTTTACCACGAAACATAACCTCCCTATGAAGTCGACTGAGGTGTTACACTCCCATGAGGCCGATTATGACATGATTATACTCCAATTCATCAGAATGCAAAGGAATGATGGAATTCATCTACTATGGTAGCCGACAATCGAGGTAACAAGTCTATGCATGCCGAGTGAATAAAAATAATCTCACAGAGCACTTGCACCTGTTGACAATCAAGTTACTTCGTATCCCCCACCAGTATCTGAGTAGCCTACCAGTGATAATGTCGACCAACTCGTTCGTGATGGCAGCTTGGCGACCACGGTTGTACTGCATCGTAAGAGTGCTAATCATGTCCTTTGCATTCTTTGATGCGTTGTCCATGGCGTTGCGACTGTTGATGTGTGTGAGACCAGACTTTCCACATCACAAGAGGTGATAATGCGTACCGAGCACTTTGTTCACACGCATGGGCTTCAACAAGGGCAGCATAGATGGCGTTTGCCAACGAGAATTCTGCAAGGTCCTTGGTGACATCGTCCTCCATTTCATATGCACGGAAACCAGCTGTAGAAACAACGCATTGGAGCAACATACATGTCATTCAGGCATCCAAAGACTTACACGACTCCTTGAACGTGTTCTCGTTGGCTACCTCAACGACACCAGCTTCATACGAGATGGCCGATACGAATCTGTTGTACACGATAGCGATCGAGTCGTACTCGGTGCCACTCTTGACGATGAGGTCAGCAACACCAGCCGCGTCCGCAAAGGTAGGAATGTCGCGTCCGATTTGGTTGAACGTGAGAGCGAGGTTCTGGCCGAGCACACGGGCGAGCTGACCCTTGGACTTGTCACCAATCACCATCACGGGGGAGTCGGGGTCGACTGGGTTCTCCGTGTCTGCAATGATACGGCGAGTCGTTTTCGAGACCGACGAGTGAATGCCACCGCAGAGACCCTTGTCGGACGAGACGACGATGAAAAGTTTGCGCTTGGCAGGCGTCTCCGGGGGCGTGTGCTCGAATATCTCTGCGCGGGGGTGAGCGGACACGTTCAGCGTGGGTCGTTGCGCGGGACGCACCGGAGTTGGCGATACCGTACTGCTTGCCGGCGTTCATGGCGCGCTGCGCCTTGGCGAGCTTGGTGGACGCAATCATCTTCATCGACTGGCAGCGGCGAACTCAACACCGTCGGTCGCGAGCGCGCACGAGAGCGACCCTCACCTTGGTGATTTTCTCGATGTTTCTGACCGACTTGAGCCGCAGCTCGATTTCGCGGAGGGTGGCCATGTTGCGGGCATTTTGGGGGGCGGCGCCGTGACGGTGCGCCTGCTGAGCGGCGAGACGGGCGACGGACTGTCTGGCCAACATTGTCGAGTGTAAATTGAACGTCTTTTTCTGTAGCGGCTCGGGTGACATCGGCCACCAGCGAGCGGGGTCTGAATATCCCTGCCGAGTTAGAGCGCCGATTGAACATCTCGGCACTGATCCTCTGATCACCGTTCCTCCGAGTCATCATCATCAACGACGACGACGAGGACAACATTATCGACATGGCATCCGAAGAACCGCTGTTCGATCCCTCGCTGAAAAAGCGCAAGAAAAAGACGGTCGCGTTCACCGAAGACCCACTCGGGCCAGACGCGGACCCCACCACCCCAGCACCGACCACGATCGAAAACACGACCACCAACGGCGATGCGGTCGACCTCGGGCCCACCACCGTCCACGAGCAGATGAAGCGCAATCAGTCCGCAGACGGGGACGATGCGCAGGGAGACGATCAGAAGCCAGAGGACGAGTTCAAGTCGATGTTCCCCGACGGTCTGAAGAAGAAAAAGAAGAAGAAGGACATTCCGATGGATCTCGTATGTCGTGCCTTCGCCCCCTCGTTCGTGCGCGTACGTGTCTGATCTCACACATTGACATCAGGGAGAGGATGCGTCTGGCACGTCCACGCCAGCAGGCGGTTCGACTGCCGCGATCGCCTCAGAGGACCTCGACTTCTCAGACATGAAGAAGAAGAAGAAATCGTCCAAGAAAAAGGCGATGGAAGATTTCGAAAAGGAACTCCAGGAGTCGAAGTCAAAGGATGCTGCAGACGGCGCAGAGGATGTCGAGATCGACGACGGCGAACACCTCAACGATATGGACGAAGCGGAACTTGGGGACGATCCGTTTGCGAGGCCAGAAGCACCCGCGGGCGTCGACTCTGGTAGCGAACCCTGGCTCACGAGCGATCGTGATTATACGTATCAAGAAGTAGGCATCTTCGCTTGAACTTGTAGCCGTTCTCATCCACCCTGTCCATGCAGCTCCTCACACGTTTCTACGTCTCCCTTCACGCTTCTAATCCTTCCCTTCTCACCTCCGCCGGAAAGCGGTACACCATCGCCCCCCCGCAAATTCTCCGAGAAGGTGTCCGCCGTTCTATCTTCGCCAACGTTGCAGATATCTGCAAGCGTATGCACAGATCCCCGGAACACGTTATTCAGTTCCTCTTTTCCGAGATGGGTACGACGGGAAGCGTCGACGGCTCAGGCCGATTGGTCATCAAAGGTCGCTTCCAACCGAAACAGGTGGAGAACGTGTTGAGAAGATATATTGGTCAGTGTCCGAGTTTCACATCTCAATAGTGGTGTCTCAATGCAGACTCCCTACAGTTGAATATGTGACATGCAAGACATGTAAATCACCAGACACGCTCCTCACGAAGGAGAACCGTATATTCTTCATGTCCTGTGAATCGTGCGGTTCACGACGGTCCGTTAACGCCATCAAGAGCGGTTACCAAGCCCAGGTCGGTAAGAGGAGTAAAAACAAGACGGGATAAAGGTCTGGGCGAGGAGGTTCAGATACACGGCGCAAGCATGCAGATCTCGTGTAGGATTGATTGTATGGAAGACGAGGAGTCAGGGGCCACACTCGATCACACACACGGCTGTTCTGACACGCATTGTAATGACAGTATGAACAGCATCGCATTGCATCGGTCTCAGAATAGATGTACATTTCAAGTCTTGCATGTTGGCGGACGCGTGTATCAAGATAAAAAAAGGTCCTGTAGAAGCAACAACTTCCCGAGGATGTTAAAGTCACTGAACAAACCGAGATTAGGGGACTAAACCAACACGTAAGATAGGTCACGAAATGGTTTGGATGGGTGCGGAAGAAGAAAAAAGAAACATATGTACACTGACGTTCAAGCCCCAAGATCGCCTACCCGTGTTAATGCAACCCTCCGTTTCTTCTTTGGTGGCTGGTCTTTTGCGCCTTCCGCATCCGGTTTGTCTTTACTCGTGCTGCTCCCACTGGCCGACGCCGGATCTTCGACTGCCGTCTTGGGCGTCGACGCTTGCTGGGAGGAAGCCTCGCTCCCTTGTGCCTGACCACGTTTTGCGGGTACAGTGGGTGGCGAAATGATGGGCAGCGTCGCACTCGCGCCGGCCGGCGTCAACGGAGCAGCATGAGACCCAGACGCCGCATACGTGAGCGGCACAAAGTTGTGTTGTGCGATCGACTGCAGCTGGAGCGTCGACTGTTGGGTGTGGTGCGCCGGAAGAATCTCGTCAAAGATGATGAGCGTGCAGTAGCCGTCTCGCGAGGAAAGCACGAGCGTCTGACCGTCAGGGGACCTGTATCGTCACGTCGTGAGTGAAACCGGCGCCTGTCCCTCCGAAAAACGCGACGCACCATGACATGTCCGTAAATTCGTCGTAATGTAATTTTGTCAGCAAGCAAACAGGTCCCGCTTGTTGCGTGTCATAAATTGTGACAGTATCCATCGTCAAAACTGCGTAAAGCATCCGGTAGGGAAGTGCAAAAACGGACCCAGTACTGGTGGAAGTCGGGGTTTTTGAAGACGTGGATGTATTGGAGTTGGACTGTTTCAGTGGGTGCAACGATGGTGATTGCGCTCCCGATATGTCGGAGCCAGTTCCAGGGATCTGGGAAGCGGGCCCCTTTTTCGTTTGCACAGAAGAGGAGGGCGTGGGCGGCTCATGCGCTGGCAACCCAGCTCCACTGGTGAGATCAACGGCCAGTTTCCCCTCCTTGTCCTTTTCCAAAATGGCGGTTTTCGGCTCTTCGACCCTGGCCCCAGTAACACCATGTCGCAGCTCATATAGAATGGGAGAAAAGCGCACTGCGACAGAGGCCTTCTTGTGCCCCGGAAGCTGGGCGATGGGAGGACGCGCAAAGTTGGCACGGGAATAGATGAAGACAGATGACGCTGAGTTTGGATTGGCCAGTTCGCTCTGAGAGGAATTTGAACCACTCTTGTCAGACGAACGGCCTTTGCGACCTCTGGAGGGCGTTTCATCTCCTTTAGCCCCAGCATTGTAGGAAAGGTCTTCAAAGTGTCCGGCAGGGGTGAGCAACAAGCCGCCGTCAGGGCTGAATGTCAACCTCCGGAAAAAGTTGGTGAAACTCTCATCCCCATACAACTTTATGGTCGACCACGCTGGCGAGGGTAAGGCACGTATAGCAGGAAGAGGAGGCATTGGAGAGGGAGAGCGGCCATATCTAGAGAAGTGCGAATGAGCCGGCGACGATGGCGCGTTCGAACCACTGAACGAGGATCGTCGGGAAGACGGTCGCTCAAAGGTAGGTGGAGGGAACATCGTAGATGGCGTGCTGGCAACAGAGGTAGCAGGAGTGGGTGGGTATATGATCGAACTATGATTGCCTGACTGAGACTCTTCCTTCTGATCCACAGAAGCGCTCTCCACATCACTCGTGGATTCGCGCTTGAATCCGCCCAGGATACGGCTCTGCGTGCTCGGCGTACGAGAGTGGCCGAATGCCATGCGGGTATTTTTCCCGACCGCGTGAGCCTCAAAGGATCCTTGCTTCGTCGAGATTTGGTAAATATGCATGGACCGGTCGCTGCTCTGGGTAGCAATGTATTCGTTCAAGGGATCCCAAGCGACGCCTTGCACGTAGTGACTGTGTTCTGCAATCTCGTGGACGCATTTACCTGGATAATTCAAGCTCAAGAACAAAGGGTGCAAAGGAAAGTGACCAACCATCGATTGCCGTGAAAACGCGCGCACAGTTGTCGGTGCTACCGGCGAGGATATACTCACCGGACGGGCTCCAAGCAAGATCATAGACTTGCATGGTCGTGCACCTAGACCAGACATTTCATTGTGAGATACTCGCACTGGCGGGGAGAACCAGCAAAGACGAATCAAAACTGACCGGAAGGTTGTACGCGGTTTCCAGTATTCTTTTTCGTATTGCATGTCTTCGGAGCTGAGGTCATTTCCGTACGTTGTGGATGGGGGCGTATTCGACGGTGCCCATATGATGATCATGCCATCTGAAAGCACAGCTGCCTTAGAACCAACATTGCGTAAGTGGCCCACATAACACAACATACCATCTCCAGCCGAGGCAATGAGTTCGCCTGAGCATGAGAACACATGAGCGAAGACATCCACAAAAAGACACGGACACGCAACCGTTGGGAGAAAAGCGCACAACGTTGACGGGTGCGGAATGTTTGGCGAGCGTCGCAAGGTACTCGACGCGTGGTGGTCGTGGGGAAACGACAGCGTCGCCCGATTCTGCGATGGATGGGGGGAGGATGTTTGGATGTATCATCCATATCTACACGCACGTTGCAGCACGCGATGAGCGAGACCACGCGCGCGTCTGAACCGAGAAGTAAACACACCCGAACATGGTTGTCCTCGCCGCCTGTCGCGAGCTTGTAGGACTGGGATGCAAAGTTCTTCTCTTGATTTGGACGCGCCTTTTTGAAGGGAACAGACTGGAAGTCACAAGTGGATATAGGCTTGGAGTCGTGCCAACGTATCTCGAGCGTGCGGTAGCGCATCGTGTTGGGCCGTGATGGGCGTCGTGGAGGTGGCTGGCGAGTATGCAGACGATGTCGTGGTCGTCGTCGCAGCGAATATCGCGTTCTGAGGCGTGCAAGATGGGTTATGGATGGATGCACATGCAGGGGCGTCTTCTTACAGTGGCGGAGATTATTAGTCTAACCATTTGTACGTGTCTCACACGCCTTCCCTTTGTTCTCCGGGTAACCAACTACATACATGCAACTAGCTAGGCATCGCACACACCATACGTATCCTCATCATCGCAACGCACTCGCATGCAGCGAAGACACTGAACCGTTCAATAGAGAAGGAGAAGCTGGAAATCTCACGTCCGCACCCCCGTGTCCGTCTTCCCGCTCCCCATTCGTTCCCATGATCACCCCAAGGTCCTTCAGATCTCGTTGTAGTATTTTCGTCAGGTGCTGCAGGCCCGCCTGCTGGTCCGATAGTATCTGAAACCAGTAATCAGCAATGCCTCATTGGTCCGCTCAAACACGACGGACCTGCGTTATTTGCTTCAGCCCTTCCTCGTCCACAACCGTCCATTCCACGGCACCTTCCCCCCCAGCCTTCTTTCCGCGTTCCCGGGCCGCATTAATAGCCCCGACCAACGCCCACAGCTCGTTCAACTTGCTCTTCATCTTGCTCATCCCGCCAGGTCGTCGCAAATCTTCCTCCATCTCCTCCAAGGCGACCCGCAGCGCTTCTTCCTCGGGGCGTATGGAAGAAGAGCGGACAGCTGGAATGAGCAGATGCAAATGTTGGACCAGTCTGAGGAGGCGCTGGGATAACTGGGTGTGCTGGGACTGCGCGCGGTGTAGCCGGGACAGCGTGGTATCTGAATGGCTCGCTGTCATGGTCTGTAAGCGTTTTTTGAGTTCCTGCGCAACGAGCTCAGTCCGTGACATACAACTCAATACAATCTAGTCACCTTGAGCTTCTCTTGCTGTGCAGTCGCTTGCGCAGATTGTGCTTCCACGCGAGTATTAAGCGCGTCGAAACCAACTGCTAGTACAGGGACCAGGCTGGAGCACTCGATCTTAGCGCCGACTAGTGTAGTGAAACACGCGGTGTACCCACCAACTGGGGTCTGGATTTTCTCTGAGGGCTCGTTGCCAAAGAGCCTCGTTCGTCGCATTGGCAGGCCGACCGTATTGACCAGTAGTTGCCGGATCAACCAGATTATAGAAATAATGCTGAGTACCGTCGTGTCAGTTGAGGTGTTTTGGACAAAAGACGCCTCACCGACCTGAAAGCGACACTGGGTGGAATTTGGATTCCAGGCCTCGGCAATGGAATCGATTCTCTGCATCAGCCCCATGAACTGGCTCTGAGGATCCTGTTGTTGAGATGTACCACCGGCCGCTCTCAACGTAGAAGTCCCTAGAATTGACCCAGGGCCCAGTCCAGCCCCAAGAGTTGGTGCAACTAGGGTACTCCCGAATAGAGTTCCCGTGGTCAACGGTTGGGTGGTGGGCCCAAAGAGCGACCCCGCAGGTCTTTGTGCCTGTTGCGGTTGAGTGGGCTGTCCGAACAGCGAGGCAGTGGGTTGCATAGCGCCAGCTGACGTTTGTACGGCTGGTTGCCCGAAAAGCGATGGGGTCGAGATGGTGCTCGTGCCTGTCGCTGCACCAGCGGCGGGCGCACCAAAGATACTGGTTGGAGGCTTATTAGTAGAGGCTCCGAAAAGCCCACCTGTCTGTGCAGGGGTGGTGGTTTGTGTGGTACCAAAGATACCGGGGGTAGGTTGCATCGTCGCATTGGCCGTTCCAAAAAGCCCAGAACCAGCAACGGGTTGCTGTTGTTGTGCGGAGGCACTCGTCCCAAACAAGCCCCCAGGTTGCTGGGGTTGTGTAGTCGTGGCACCAAATAACGAGCCCCCCGATTGTTGCTGAGGCTGTTGAGTGCCCGTGCCACCGAATATGCTGCCTCCGGTGGTGGATGGTGCCGTGCCACCGAATGTACTCCCTCCCGTTGCGGGCTGAGTTGTGCTGCCAAATATACTTCCAGTCGTACCGGGGTGCGTGGCGCCACCAAAGTTGCTCCCGGTCGCACCGGGCTGCGTGGTGCTACCAAAGATGCTCCCGGTCGTGCTGGGCTGCGTGGTATTCCCAAAGATGTTACCACCCGTCGCGGCTGGCTGAGGGGTACCCCCGAACAAACTACTCCCTGTCGTCGGCTGTTGAGCAGTGGTCGTGCTTCCAAAAAGGCCTCCGGTCGTCTGCGACGATGTCGTACCCCCGAACAGACCAGTGCCCGTCGC
>JBBPUI010000400.1:0-22366 GCA_038094615.1 Heimioporus aff. retisporus
TTTGCGCTCCAGGAGTGCATTGGTGGCGACCGTCGTCGAGAGGCGTATGTAGTCTGTTCCGCGCGGCGTCGGTGCGTGTGTAGAGGCACGAAGAAGACGGTGACGGACCAATTTTGCTAGTATCTAACACCGTGCCCCTCTCGATCCGCTCACCGGTTACCCGCTCTAGCACCCTCCGGATTCCCTCTGTTGGTGCGTCTGCATAATTAAGGGGGTCCTGGGACACTGCTGGGGCTCAGCCAACGCCGGTCACCACGGGTCGCGCGACGTACGTAGCTTGACCACCAACTCGCGTCGCTCGCCAGGCCGTTCAAGATCAGGATACGATCTACAGGCCCATCACGTCATCGTCTCAGACCAAACACAGAGGACACGCACGCATGGACATCACAGAACGTACCCCCTCGATCGGCACAGATACGGATAGATCGATCTGGAACGACCATCACAGCGAGGAAACAAGGGAACTTCGGGGGATGAGAATTCCGGTGTATCTCAGAGTCACATCATATCATCATCCTCGTGACTAGTACTTTCTCAAGACCAACAACTTTACTGTAGATATATCCTAAAGAACAAAAACCATATGCACTGCACTAGTAGAGACGGATATTTCAGTAGGGCAAGGAAAAAAAAGGAAGGCAAGGCGGGAGAGAATATATAAAAAGAAAAAGGACAGGACACACTATTCAATTACTTCAACGATTGGCAGGATACTTTCCGAGGTCATTAGATAGAATCGAGAAAAAGAAATCGCTGAAAAGAGTTAGTGAAGAAGGGTGGTATCGGTGGCGATCACAACTGTGCAAAACGAATCCAAAATTTATTCCTCCTCCTCTTCTTCCATCACATTGTGAAGCGGCGCACCATGAACATAGCGACCAGGCGTGTTGTTCGGGTCGGTAAACGAGTCGTCGGGCGACAAGTAGTCTGCTCCTGGTTCTGACACCACCTCTTCTATTTCCGGCGGATCCGATGCAACCGACGAAGGCGATACGTTCCTCGCACCTACAACACCCACAGGCTCCCCACTCTTGACCGACGGCACTCGCACAGGCAACTTGGATGGCACGTTCGTCGTCAAACTCTGCTTCTCTCGTTCCCGGTACATTTCAATCAGCGACGCCGTCTTGCTCTGCTTAACTTCGACTGGCAACGTTGTCGACTCCGCACGCGCGTGCATCGTCTCCATCTCGTCTCTTCTCTCCACCACATCCACAAACTCGGGCACCTCCAGCTCCGCTACCAGCGACGACGTTGCCGAAGGTCCATACTCGCTTCCCTCGGTCTCCAACGACGGCCGCATTATTCCTGGGTCGGGCGAGGACGGCTGCACCAAGTCTTCAAACGGCCCAAATACCAGTTTATCTGGTACGTCATCACCATCAGAGTCGCCTGCATCAACCTGCGGTCGTACCGATAGAGGACTGTTCCCAGGTCGTCGATCCGGGTGCAAATCAAAATACCCCACCCGTTTGGCTTTAGGGTACGACATAACCGAGTCCACTTCTGGATCCTCTTCTTGTTCCTTGGGTTCCTCGGGCTTGGGGATGGGGGTGGGAGTGGACGGCCGCGGCACCACCTGATGCGCCAGGATCTCTTCCTCATCTGATAACGGCGACCTTGCGCGCACCCCAGCTAGCACCATAGCAATTTCTTGGCTCGCCAGCTCGGGATCCGACCGACCTCCTTTGAGACCTTTTTGGCCAGGCCTCCGTTCAACCTCTTGCGAGCCCATCCGTCGGTTATGTGCAGCTACCAGAATATCCACCCACGCATCATCTCTCGACATACGTCGTTCATGTCTCTCCGCAGGCGTCAGCGCCTTGACGCTTGCACTCTCGTTGAATTCATCGTCGCTATAACTTGCCAAACGTGTCTCAAAATCCACGGTCGAGTACTCGGCGGGTACGAGAGCCGAGCGTCTCACGACGGACGGACTAGGCACAGGAATCCGAAACCGCCGTTTTGTTGTACTGGATGGTGTAAGAGGCGTGTCCGAGGGTACCCGCTCAAGTGGCTTGATAGGCGAAACACTCCCAGACCCCGCCGTACCGGGACGCGACTGATCCGTATCCCCCTGCGCTGGTGAGACCGTCACTGTTGGCGCTGCCTTCGACAAGGAAAGAATCTTGCTACCGTTGGACCTTAGCATCCCCTCAAACTCCACCTCGCGCATGGTCGGGCTCTTGGGAACATGTCCCACAACATAGGGCCGGCCATTCAATGTCGCAGCAGGTTTCCACGGCCTCGATTTGCTGGACGGCGAAAACAGAAAGGGCAGCCGGCGTTTGATCCCTGAATCCTTGGCCAGTTGTTGTCTATACTCCAACGGCACAAATTCTTCAAACAAAAACACGGTCGTGGCCGTGCGCGGATCACTCGTACCGCGGGTGGGATTCTTGTTGAGCGCAAGTGACTTGAACTCGATCTGCATCATGCGTCAACATAGCGATCCCAACGACGAGACCAAGACGTTTTACCAAAGCCCAATTGCACTCCCTGTCTGTCTCCTCGCCTCGCTCAATGTCCATCCACCCGCCGCCATACACCAAGTCACAAAAGACGTCCATGAACGCTTCTTCGATCATTTCTTCAGATCCCATGACGGGCTCAGTATCCCAACCAAACGGCGGCAAGGCACGCTGAGTCTTCTTGAGCTTTTTGGTAATGCTTGCGTTTTGGGTCGGCCACGAAGAAATGGATAGTGCCACTGGGGTGCTAAATTGGAGCGTTGCACTGAGACGCGCGTCCGTCCGGTCGAAGCCGATTGTGGAAAAGTCATTCCAGTTCATGGTTGTACGCTTGGCGGAGCGGGACTGTCACGAGGGTCAGCGCGCGGTCCTTCTTCATCATATTAGCTTACCGTCCTTTCACTCTCGTTGAGGTCAAACTGGAGCTTCCTTTCGTCAACTTCGAGCGTGCCGAATCCCATGGCCTCGAATTCACCCCACTTGAGTTCTGTGAGGGTCCTGAACCGATCTTCGCCTTCTCTGATGCCCAAGCCAAGTTTGTCCTTTTCCGCGCTCGACGTCGATGTCGCAGACGAGGTACTCGAGGCCGCGGAGGGGGTTCCACTCGCTGGATTGGTATAGGGATGGAAATTGGCCGGCATGTCCATCCGCTTCTTATATCCTTCCGAGTACCGTGGCTGGAGCTTCAACCCCGAGGGTGCGATCCGCTCCCATTCTTTCGAGCCCGCTAAGCCGCGAGTGCCTTCTTGACTGGCTCGGGACAACGACCCCCAGCTGGCAGCGGTCTTGACCAAATCTGGCGAGTACATCCTTACATTGCGACGCACGCTGACGACGCGCATCGTGCGTGCACCGCGCCTTGCCTGTGGCTTATCCTGCTTCTCCTTGACATGTAGCGAGGGTAGCATGGAAGGGTATCCCCTGATCCAGTCTTTGAGACGGGTGGGTACGCCGAGGGTTGTGGCACTGCCAAAGGTGATGTTGGTATTGATGTCGGAACGGACCCCTGGTGCTTTGGGAGCGTCTTGCCAGCGGATAAAAGCAAGCATAATGTGTTCCATTGCATTTACGGCGCGAAGATAATGGATGTACGTGTGGTGGAAAGAGAGACAGGCGGGGCCGAGGCCAAAGAGGAGAGGACCAAAGAGTGGGGAAAGTGTTGGGGGTGTGTGACCGGAAGAGGCGCTGTGGGCAGTGAAGCGAATGAGGAGACTGAGCAGCGTCCATAGAATGGTTCTGAGCACAGGGGGTAACGGGGGTAAAAACGTCGCAAAGTGAGTCGGGGGGTAGTTGAGTGCTGCAGAGGTTATAAATGCCTCGTGTGGGTGACTTGATGGAGGGTAATGCATGATGCGTACCTGCTTCCGAGTCACGGAACTCGACGTAATGCTCCCAAGATACGAGACCACGGACGGCTTGACCGCCGACGACGCGGACGACGCGAGCGAGACCCCAGCGGATGCACATGCCGAGTTCGTGTGGGCCTGCAAAACGCGCCTCTTCGCGCCAACGTTGCTCGGCATCTCCGGATGTGGGGTTCGCACACGTGTCGAGAAATGCGCGGATGAGACGCTTTATCGCGGACGAGGAAACGTCGAGTGCGAGGGTGGAGAAAATGAAGGGCGCAGTGAGGCCGCGGGTGCCGAGTTCGACGGCGATGACATCGACGAGACGAGCGACGTCGTCAAGACCGAGCACAACATGGCGCTCGTATGAGAGGTAACCATAGTCATGTTCCAAGGCCTTTTCGTCCCCGGATTCGTCGTGGGGCCGGTCGAGGGTGAGGGTGAGGAAGCTGCCATCTGGGATCTGAGCGACGAGGTCAGCGATGTCGTGGTCAGATTTGGGTGAGCTCAATGTGCGGGGTCTGAGCTTGTCTTCGTGCATCTTTTTCTTGACCTTTTGTTTTGAGGGTGTTTCTGCGCGGGGGCTGCCATGGCGGCCGAACTCGTCGTAGGCAACGGGGTATTTCTTGCCCGGCGTCGAGGTCGTCCTTGAACGCGAGAACAGACTCGGCATTATGAAGAAACAAAAGGAGAAAAGAAAAGAAAAAAAGGGTACTTGGACTCTCGAAGAGTCCGGCCTTGCAGACCCTCTACGAATCTAATGGTTCAAAGACAAACTCACTCGGGCCCAATTTCTCAGGACTAACCAATTTTATTAAATACTACTACATGTTAATCAAACTTTTCCCCGCGCGGACAGAGCACGGTCGGATGACCAGGGAAACGACCAGCATCGCTGTATTTGAGTCACTGGCAGTACGCACCGAGCCAGCCAAATCCGATCAAGACATATACCTATCGTGCTCACCGAAAGGCCACTTTAAAACGGTGGCTGACCCAGTAACAGACGTCGTTACCATCTAAAACGAAGTGGGTAGATGCACGGACTGGCTCGGCGTCCTTACAGTATGACATCGCAAGCTTGTGTGACGGGCAAACAAGAGTGGCACAGCAACGCGATGATGGTGTCGTACCAACGTTCCGAACTGGTCTCCAGGGGCTGCGGATTCATGGTACGACCTACTCATGATGTTCGAGACTCTAGAGTGCATCATCATACCGTGTCATCCTTTTTTTCAATAGGCTGTAACGACTGATTGTTGTTGTCCAGTTTCAATAGAGCAACGCCGTGATCGACATTCCGTTTGTTCTGTCTCACCCACCTGGCAACCCAAATTGATTGTTGACAGCATCCAGGCATTCTCCTAGCATGCAATTTCCCAGCCTTGTATTCGGTTCCGTCCAATATCCGCTCGAACGTGCTACGCGAATTCAATACTTGGTCGTTCATAGATCAACTCTCGGCACTGCTCCCGCGATAACGGAGCTGTATGATGGATACCATCTTCCCAAGGATTTAACCGACCCCACTGACATTGTAGACGCTCCAGTAATCCGGTCAACGGCCCCCTTGAGCCTCAAGCCGATGGCGAGAAGAAAGCATACCCAAGTCCGTTTCATGTTAAAGTCTTCTGCATGTTCCAATGACCTGCTCGGCTACCTGGTTGTACGTCGGAATTGATTCATCCCACCTCTCATCATGCACAACTTTTAGTGTAGCCGACTAGAGATACTGTTTCGATCCATACACTGGTCGACAGATGAAGCTGTTGATGGATGGATTAAGGTATTCTCAGCGCCTTGACATACCAATCTAGAATTGATGTCAAAAAGAACTACAATATTTGCAGATTCGACAAGAGTGCAATGGAAACCAACCAATAAATGACTCAAGAGGGGTACCGATCAAAGTTGGGCCATACCAGACATGACTGTTGAGATTACGCAAAGGAATCGGATCACTTTTAGCGCGTTTTTCTATGCTTTCCGCTGTGAAAACCGTTCCACCCGTGTTACTTTTGTAATTCTCGAAGCCACGACAAATCTTGCTGCTCAAGTCGGGTATAATGCGCGGGTAGTGAGCCCCCCAACTTACGTCATGACAGATAAAACATGCATCGAAGTCGACACTTTTGTCAGCCCGGCGAGCGTTCACCGCCCCAGAAGGGATCAGAGCGCTTGGTAATTGGGATGGCCAAGCTAGTCCCGTTTTCTGGGGCTGCTTTCCTGTCACAATCAAGATACCAGTGGAAGCCAGCACAACACTGGATGCCGTGGGAGTAAGGCACATTTCAGACTAGTGGAATGGAGAAGGTCGAACTTCGTTCTAGCCATGACTGGCCCCATAAGAAGTCGCGGAGACGATTAGCGGCAATTCACTACTACGGGAGTTTCAAAGTGCCTCAAGCCTAGCGATGATACTCACGTTTGCCACAGGCGGAATGTGGATCACAATGCCTCTAGTTTCAACAAACGGCCTGGGCCCGGGCGGAACCACTAACAGCAGCATGGTAACAGCGTGACCGAATCAAGCAGCCTAGCAGCTTGAATACATGTCAGCGTGGTGGCCCGCCCCACGTACTAAAGGATTCCTGCCTTGCGTCGACCACGAGTACTTCAAACCCAGACTGCCGGGCGAACGGCACCACATTGCAGAAAGGGGAGGGAACCTACTTACACTGGGGCTTTTCGGAAGAAACCGATGAACTTACAAATAGCTTGCACTATCATGGTTCATTTCGCTGTTCTGTAATCTGTAAGCAAGCCCGGAAGGGTATCTGAGCATCTGAGCGTTCGACTGTATGAAAATGCCTCCGTGCACTAGAGTCTCTGATCAGACTTTGCAAAGTGCTGTTAGCACACTTTTCTTACGTGCTCACTCTCGGCAAATCACACCTGCCAATAAACCAAGGAATTCATACCCCACTGAATCGCTATCAGAGTCCATGTGAATGTAACCAGGTGAAGATCACATATACATAGACGTCAAATAAAATCCCTCATTCATAAATATTGATGGATGTAAATTGGAAATATGCATCCGTAAATGCACCTGGGTTTTCTACGGAATTGAATATATAAAAAGACAAATCATCTAAATTACTTCACTTACTATTCACATAGTCTGATGGAAGAGGAAAGTCCATGAACTTTGCACGTCCGAGCTGGATGAAAAGGGAGCCAAGGTACATACCAACACAAGTAGAGGGGCATCCAGAGGCAGCATAGACGGTCGGATTACCGGCCCAGCCGCCACCTTTGTACAAACTGTCTTGAACCCGCATGAAAATGTCCAAGAGTGACTTACAAAAGGTCAGGTTGATAATGATGTTGTTCGCATCAAAGTGGGTTGCAAAATCGCAGTGCATGCTAGAGAAGTATGCGCTAGGTATTCCCTACAATCGTCATGTTCTGCAAGGGATCGGAAGAATGACACAGATAATTTACCCAGAGATCTGTGTCTATCGTGTCGCACCCTGTGGTTGCATCATAAGGCGCAAATGGATCACCACGTTCCCAGAACCAGATTCTGATGTGGTCGTTTGTCCGTTCGATCGCATACCTGAGGTTATATGAACAAATATTAGGTTGTAAGATCTGAATGCACTTACCATCCACCACCGACCTCATTGAAATTCGGGCCGAAGCTATTATCGTCCCAATACTTTACCCCACATCCAGCATTCTCATTGACTGATAATGGTAAGCAATCTTCTGAGATAATACACTCAATTATCGCCCACCTGCAGCGTCACAATTGGTGGTACTCGTGGTCCTACAAGCATTCAGTAGGACTGATGAACGTACACGTCGTTACTCCTACCCGAGCTGAAAGGCAAAAGGGGGGATCGAGCAACCTAGTGTGTTCACTGTCAATGACCGAGTTATAGATGGATAGCAGATTTGCTGACCGGGACCGGTATGAAGCGTCGACTGGTTTGGTCCCACATCATTCACACCTTCAATAACGTCAACCTCACCCTGAAGGGGTGATTAGTGTGAAGATCTTTTTGTCATTTGTGTCGAGCATACACCATTCGGCCAGTTGGCTTCATTAGTCTCCCAAACAGCCTAAATTGAAAAGTGAGCTCCACAGCCTTATTCATTTGCACTAAAACTCACGGGCCATGTGCTTTCGGTATTGATGCGTAACACAAAATACAACCTTGAAAATAGTTTTAACGGAGTTCGAATGTAACTCACCCGCATCCCTGGGGCATGTGTGGCATGTCAAATCTAAAGCGAAAGTGAGTCACTCAAGAGACCAAGTCTAGAACAGTCATCATGCATACACTACGACATGAGTGGTGTATCGCTTAATAGAACGAATTCGGACCGACTTTCGCCCTGCACCGGTGGGTGAGAGGACGGTAGTGCTATCTGCACGCATGATGAAAGTGTTGGTCGCAGCATACGTGAGGTTCAAGCTCCGAGCGGTGGCCTCGTCAACATAGTCGCTAGTATGGGTGTATGAGAGTGCTGTCGGAATCAGGTTGGATGGCATCACTAGCACTTACACTCGACCACTGGTGGGATCGGGTATAGCCTCGAAGTTGAACTTATCGTAAAAGTCCTCCCCAGCGATGCTATCGCAGAGGTGGTATTGCGCACCCGCGAGTACAGAAGCAGCGCAAGCGACGAGCACTGTCAGGCCACCGACCCGTGGCGCAGTCGAGAACTTCATGACAGTTACGATGTCAGGATAGTCTAACGGAAAAAACGGGAGGCGAACTGGGAAGCGCGAACCACTTTTGTTATGCTCCGCAAGCTTCTGAGAATTGAAGCCTGAAACTATTAGTACCTGGTTGAGACACGTTCATATTTCCGAGATCCTATATGGTGAAATACGTAAATATGAACTTCGTGTCTACTGACCAAGCTTCTGACAGGACCCAAGCTCAAGCCTCAGTTCCAGATTTGGCAAGGAACCATTAATGCAACACTGCTGACAGTGGTTCTACCTGCTCGACACCAGGGCGTAAGACATGATAATAAATGTCTATAACTGGGAGCCTGGGTTCCATTACACACGAGCACATCAAGGACAGGCTGCAGGCTTCTTTAGATCCCCAGTTTCACTCATAGACGCTAAGTGAGTTTGAAGTATGCATCGGCGAAAGCTTTGGAGTTACCTGGGACAAATATTCGCAATGAGGGTCACGGACACCACCCGGTAGGATAACGTGGGTCTCAGGCTGGGGTTGGGGTCCACAGTGGAGGTATCGATCGGCAGATCCCTAAGGAGCGGCATGGACAGTGGGGAAAAGGCAGTTGACCTGACTCGTTATTCGTAGTCGTCAAGTGGTGGAGATCCTTTTCGGGGTGTCACACCGCCATCGGGCCCGTGTGGCCATGACCATGCGAATTCGGAGTGATCTCGACATTATCTGGGCCAGCTGGTAGCTACTTAATATATCCCGATGGCGTCTGATACACTACTGACGCAAGTTCCAAATAACCGTAACAGCGCGAAGACGAAGCCGATGGGCTGACTATCTTTTCGAGTCAATCACGTTGGGACTTCGTATATGTTGATGAACGTAAATTGAAAGTACGCATTGGCGAAAGCAGTTGGATTGTCTGCAGCATGTCAGAATTAGCGTCACAGATATCTTTTTCCCGTCATGACTCACTGTTCACGTAGTCTAATGCAGATAACACCTGTGAGCCCCAAGTGTGATCAACTTTGGACGGAGAAAGCTACGTACCAACACAAGTAGAAGGACACCCAGAAGCAGCATAGACAGCTGAGTTACCTGCCCAATCACCGCCTCCACGCAGATTCAGTCACTCTAATTCACGCGCGAAGACATGCAAGAGGCTTACAAAACGTCAGATCGATAATGATGTTATTCGCGTCAAAGTGGGTCGCCAAATTACAGTCTGTGTTGGGGAAATATGCGGCAGGTTCTCCCTGCAATCATCCTTTAGAGACGGTCTGATGAATGAAAAAAAAAGCTATTCACCCAGAGGTTTGTATTGACAGTGAGAGCACCCGTGGTTGCATCCAGAGGCGCTGACGGATCACCACGCTGCCAGAACCAGATACTGATGTCACTGTCTGTCCGCTCTATTGCGTACCTGGAAGATTTTCGTGAGGGATATTATTGCCTTGCCAGATGTGAATACCTACCATCCGCCACCTTTCATATTATAGTCTGGGCCGAAGCTGTTGTTGTTATAATTATACTTTACTCCGCAACCGGCATTGCCGTCGACTATGAATTGTAAGCTCTCCCACTGAAGTAAGAACTCTGTGCACCACAAACCTTCTGCGTAGCAGTTTGTGGAAACAGTCGTCCTGAACAAATGAACATTGGGGATGGGGTAGCGGAAGTGCGCATAGTTCCTTACCCGAGCTGCGTAACACCAGAAGCTGGGATCGTGCAGTCTAGCGTGTCCAATATCAGTTATGGTATGAGTAAAAGAAATCAAAGGTACTGACTAGGTCCCGTATGAAGTGTCGACTGATTTGGTTCCACGTCATTTACACCCTCGACAATGTCAACCTCGCCCTGAAGGTAATGTTAGTATGAAAACCATCCTGTCACGACGTTGGACACTCATACACCATTCGGCCAATTGGCTTCGTTGGTCTCCCAAACAGCCTAGATCAGGTTGTGAGCCAGTACAAGCGACGAAGCTCCTAAAATAAAACTCACGGGCCAAGTGCTTTGAAAGTTGGTGAGATTGTAAGATACAGCGCTCAGTTTATCACTTTAGAATGGAACTTACCCGCATCCTTGAGGAATGTGTGGCATGTCAAACCTGTGAGAAGCACGAGATATCAGAATGCACAAAACCCGGAATACAATGTCATGCATACACTGCGACGTGGGTGGTATATTGATTGTTCGTACGTATGCGGACCGAATTCCGTCCCGGGCCGGTGGGCGAGAGCACAGTAGTGTCGTCTGCACGCATGATGAAAGAGTCGCTTGTGGCATATGTGAGATTCAAGGAGCGAGCCGTCGTCTCGTTGACGTAATTCCTGGACGAAGTGTATAAGGGATCTGTCAAAATAACCATGACATCACCTACACACGGCCGTCGGTAGGATCGGGAATAGCTTCGAAGTTGAAAGAATTGTAAAAGCCATCGCCAAAGATGCTGTCGCTGAGAGTGTATATCCCGCCTGCAAATGCGTGTTTTGAGAGAGCCGCGAGAATAAGGCCACCGTAGGCGATCGAGGACTTCATGTTTCTTGCGCCGTGAGTGGGAGTGATGATTGCGAGGGATGGCTATCGCCTGTATTTATGCTCCACGGATTGCAGATTCGGCGATACAAATGCAGCGGGGGTGAGAAGTTGAGACGACTATTTCGATTCAGACACAGAGTGTGGTGCGAGCCCAGGGTCCAACCCGACCGGAACCCAAGCGGCTGACTTCCCTATTCCGAGCACGTCCTACTTATTGCGGAATAGAAGGAAGAATAATTACACTCACCACTCAGCGACCACAATCACGAGACCGCTTTCCCTGTGACTGGATGAAGAAATAAAGTGATGGTTCATGAGACCGTGTGAGGAACTGCATGGCAAAATATCCTACCATTTTACCAAGGGTCTCTCTGGCCCTCATACGAGGAATGGTGGGACATTTGGAAGTGAATTTATGATGACACAAGCCGACAACCGTCGTATGTGAGGTTGACCCCAGCTGCGAGGAACTTGAAGGTGATTCGGAATAAGGAGCTTGCATGCAGGGAGAACATAATTAACGATGAACCGGTTGGTCATGAATTTACCGCGAACATTTATTGTAGTGCTGTATGAAGGTAATTACGTGTGGAGAGTTTAGGCGTATCATGGGGGATGGTTGATGATCGATGATCCCAAGACTCGGACCGGTGATGTTCGTGTGAAAGTTACGAGCGGAGCCATCGTTCACTGGAAATAACCGAGGTGCGTGTATGTACTAATCGTGCAGCTGTAGTACAACTTACCTACAACAGGACACACGCCAGATCTACTCGGAAACTATGTTGTTCTGTGGGACCTCGGACGGGCGATTTTTCCGAGGCGTTCAACACATTACTACTAATCCAACGTCGCCCTCAGCGCCGGCGGCCGGCGGAAGAAACTCGGAGACATGCAGCGTCATGACTCGTGACCCATCTACACGAGTTCACCACGGAGGTCGGTAGCGTTCAAGTTTACCTTTTGTGTTCTCGGATCAGAATCGGTCTATTTGCTACTCTGATCTCTTGCTCGATTTCAGATTTGGATGTGGTTGTTCATTGGACGTTCCACGGTTGTCTCTAAGATGCTAACATTGTTGATTCGCCAGAATAATATTTGCACGCCCAAGTGCGATGTTTGCGGATCCTTGCATGGATCATGATCATTGGTTGATCGTCAAGGTATACGTTCGTAGCCGCACCCCGAGTGTCAGCATGCCTCCGACAAATCTCTACATATTTCCTTGAGTTTCAGGTAAAGATTTTGATCAGCCGACGCACCACCGTCGGTCCGATGTTCTTCTGTCTTGCCTCTCAGCTGCGAATGCGAATCAGGTGACGGAGACGTGTCTGTCATACAGTATTAGCGCTTTTATAATCAAATTTAGCTTGTATGGTCACCACATGAAACCTGGAGCTATTTGCCGCGTTGCGTGCCCTGTAACATCGGGCTGCATACTATCCTTCCTATTTATAGTTTCTCAATATGGCATCGGGAACATTGTGGGAACAGCTACTAGTATTGATATGGTGATAACGTGAACATAGGTCCCAGTCCTTAGGAATACCGTGTGATCCTGTAGGTTACAACTTCAACGGAAATGCGTGGTTGATGCAGGCCAAAAAAATAGATGTCAGACGTGATCAGCTATCAAATCCTTGTTCTACTTGGTAGTGGAAAGTTGACACTAGAAAAACGATGCCCACTGGCTGGATTGAACAACCGACCTCATCATGAACATTGTTACAAGTGACGCGCTCTACCACTGAGCTAAGCGGGCTGATAACGCGATCACTTGTTGAGAACACAAAATTTGAATGTGATATCTTTCCAGAGAAATATACACAATCATGTTTAGAAGCATTGTGTTATATTTGTTTTGTGCTAGACAAACTAAATGGCCGAAGACTTCCCAGTGCACGAACCGAGAATCTATGCAGTCCAAACCTTGGCGATCAACTCGGTCAGACCTAGTGTGGGACTTAGCTCCCAACCACTCACACGGCCACCGAACAGTGAATAACCCACCAATGTCATTTGTATTGAACTGGTAAACGCCGACCAAAACGCCGACGGTTGCGGCCCTAAGCGTCCAACTCATCAAAGGACCGAGAACAGGGAACTTGCGCTTATGGAGGTAGTCGACAAGGATGGCATCAAACTGTGCACAGAAGAGAGTGACATAGAGCACCAAAATTCGCCAAGTCTCTTACCCCGATGTGACTGTGCATGACGAGCGAGATTCCCAAGAGCCCGTCAAGGACAGGATAAGCCGTGCCAGACGTAGCAAATGCTGCCGCGGTCATGGGAAGCAACGCCGCGGAAAGAAGGCGCTCGAATGCCCAGTGGTAGGACCCATGTGTCTTGGAGGGAGGAGGGAAGGTTGTTGGGTCATTGACGGTTCCCTTGTAAATTGCTAAGTACCACAACGGTTGAGGATTGGACCTGGACGATACAGAGTAACGGAGGAATACTCACGTCCACCGGGAACGTATTGGTATTGGGTTGTCGAGCTAGCGGGACGTTTCGCTACAGACAGATTTGAGGAGTCTTTATTATGAGGGCTCGCCAAACGCGTACCTTGAATGGCTGACCGCAAAACATTGCGGCCGGTGGTAGATGCAAACGTTCTGGGTAGTGTTGAATGCAGCATGAATGATGTGGACATTGTCGTTCAGGTTGTCAATGTGTTGGACCGACTACAGGTAGGGTGGAACGGATTCGTGAGTGAAGTAAACGAAGTAGCCAATCACATGCCCTCAGTTGCATCCCAATTACTGTTGTTATTTATTTATTATTTAATTATAGCATGACACTGGGTTGACCAAGCAATCATAATTACTTACGACGATCAAATCATGAACTGGCTGTACACGGGAGAATTCGACAGCGCAAAATTTGCCCAACCGGATTCATACACTTTCATTGCCTCTCGAAGACTGAGGTCTTCATAGACGCTCGATTCTCGCAATTTTGCTACGTCCGAGCTCGCGATTTCAATGCTAATTTTCGCTCGCCCCGGGTTTGGAACCCTTGTTTTTACCATCCTAGGTCTTTTAGCACTGCCGTATGTTAGTGTCGAGGCCGGAAACACAACATGTGCGGGCAATCTGACAGATTGGTGCGACATTGATTCTGAATCTCGTTATATTGTTTCTCAGATATCTTATCACGATACAGGTACACGAACGCGGTAGGTGAAACAGCATGTGAGCGCAGCAAATGTTCTGGTCCTCAGGATTACGAATTGCTAACGCGGAGCCCAGGCACCACCTACCAGAGGCTTAGGCAAATATGTAACCCTCAATGTGCGCGAAAACTTTCTGGGATAAGACATGGGCTTTGACACCTTTTCCATGTGCTTAGACCAAGTTCCTGATTTCCGCCCGAATACCCCTGGTGATAATTGTGACGACCAACTAGGTTTGCCATCTGTCTCCCCTTCTATGCAGTCTGCACTAATGTCTATTCCACAGCGGATTGTTGCTGCAACTCCATTTCATGGGCGCTGAGTATGCTTTGCATGAAGTACGATTCTCTAGATCATGGCTGCTCGTGATGTGATCTTACATGGTTTACAGCTGCCAATGGGATATCATTGGCGGTTCACCTAATGGGATCGATGCCGGTTTGTACTATTGTTCCTTTGACAGTCCTTATGACCGACCTTATATCAGGCGCGGGTGCATACGGAATGTACCGTAGTCCCTCTGGTACCTTTTGTAATCCCGGTACAAACCAGTCGTGGGTATTATTTCATATGCTTCTAAAGCCGCTGATTCCTAGATAGGCTTCCTGCAGACATCCAGACTTCAGCCTGTAACGTTGGAATAAAGTTGGACAATTTCTTGTATGAACTTTTCTGGAACACCGGTGACTGGTCAGTATTCTCTTTGTTGTCAAGAAGCGGCTTGAGTAACCATCTTAAGTAGGTATTTGTGAGTTCCTTGGATTCCGTCTTTCAAATTTAAAGACGCTGAGATGTTGATTCAGTGTGTACACTATGGACTCTGCTGTGGAGCAGCAAGCGCAGTACAACAACAACACATTCACCCATTGCAATTCCACGACCTCCACGACTTCCGTGGCCTCTGCGGCGCAAACATCATCGATAACTGCATCCACTCCTACAGCTACCCCGACGCCAGTGAATTCTACGTTGAGTGTTGGTAGTATCGCTGGAGGCGTCGTCGGTGGTGTGGCTGGGCTGGCTTTGATACTCGGGACATGTGTTTTCTGTTGGAGAAAACGTAACCATCGCCAGTCCCTTGCTACAATACACAGGAATGCAGCAATGACATCTGCAGCTATGCCATCCAATCTCGTATCCTCACTAGGTAAGGCGTACTCCTTCAGTTGGTTCTTGTACCGTTACTCACATGAATGCATCACCTGCCAGGCGATTCTACTCGGTCCTTCTCTGATGTTACGCGACGAATCAGGCACACTGACACGAGTGCCTCTTCTGAAGTCGGGGAACGACCCGATGGTGCAGCGTCGCACCCTTCGCAGGACACGTCCGATGTTGTGCGGCCTGATCCCCTCCGAGGACCGGCTCGGCATGAGGACCTAGGACCTGTCTCCACGCTGTATCGCTCGCGATCAGGGAGGCTCCCACCAGCATACGACGCAGGGTGGGAACAGCCGCATCGTACCCGAGCCCGTCCATTACCTCGACCAGCGGGAACGGATATTCCTACATTTCAAAAACCATAACACGACAACCACTGAAATAAGGATACACCTCTTTTTACTATTCATGTAGACAACTTGCTCGATACGCCCAGTCTTGTGCACCAATTTCATCACGCGTGCGTGTTCATACAGTCAAAAGCTTTGACTTTTATTTAAATAATCTCGAGGCCTTATTTAATGTTGCCTTTCTGTGGCACGATCTACGACTAACCATGTAGTCTTTCTCATAGACTATTGGAATTTGCGAACAATATTGTCTTGTACTCTTCTATTTCAACGTGTGTTGTCGTACTCAGTTTCGGGTGTGGTGGGGGACTTAGCGCAGTCGGATGTACACGCTGCGAACTAATGCCGTCTTAGGTGGCTGCCTATAAAAAAAATAGCACTTTATCTTACCGCCTTCTTTCACCCATACAAATTTGACATTTTTGAAAAAATATTCTTAATCGGGTTGACTTCGACATTATGGAGTATTCACCTCCCCCATATTCCTCAAATCAGTACCATACGAGGGGTTAGAAAACTCGCCCACGCAATTGCAAAGTGCAATGGGAACGTTAACGGTCCAAGTTGGATTACGAAGTTTCATCACCGCACATGTCTTGATTTCAGACCCGTAGGAGACTAGGTACGAGAAATAGACAACCAATCAAGCCCCCAGTGCATGGACCGACAGCGGATCGTCACCCACAGGCTAGACATACCCCGCCACCTTGTTGCTTTCGTCCACCAACGCCTTGACTGTCTGCGCGATTGCAACTGCTCCCTATAGATCAAGTATGTATCAGCTGAAAACACGAGACTGACTGGAGGGATCGCCAACGCTTACAGGCGTGTCAGAGTGGCAGCAGATTGACACCTCGGAAACGTTCTGGCCGATTTGCAGTAGTTGTTGGCCCACGGTCGTCACCGAGCGCAGATTGAGCAAATTTTGGACCTTGCGGAACGAGTTATGATGGTTGCTGATCCTCAGTGATGCTGGTGGGGTCTGATCTCACTCTTGGATACTTACCCGTCGCTGGACTATCTCGAGTGGGACGGGATCATGCTTCCTATGGTTAGCATTGCTTCAGTTCGTGAGACAACTCCACTATAATCACTAACGTACTTTGTGATAAGCAATTTTCCTTCTTCACTGTAGTCGAGATCCGCGAACCACTCTACTCCGTTTTCCATGAACGATATACATGGCGAAAGGGAAGAAGAAAAAAACCTGCAATGAACGGTACACCCAATTCCTCTGCCGCCTGCTGATGCGCAGTGCCTGCGAGACCCATGAAAGCGACACCTATATCAGGCCGAGCCGCGCTCCCATTGAAAACTTTAGCCACGCCGACGACGGCACGAGCAAGGTCGATGTCGCGTGCGGTTTGGCCGTATACAGCACCGTGCGGCTTGATCTAGGGAATGGATCTGTATGGTCGGGCAATTTGAGAGAATTGGGCCACGGACATGGTTGAGAGGGAGCCCATGGCGCTTCAAGAATCCGTCAAGAGCGCCAACCTGGTAGACGAAGCAAGACGCGAGATCGTCCTTCGGAGGGAGATCAGCGCAGTTTCGAGCAGGTCGGCGGTTTCTGGCATTCCAGTGGGGAATGCGTCATCTCACCGGTTCGATCGCCATCTCGCGCCGCCCAAAACCCTGCAAATCAGGAAGCGACGGGTGAGCCCCCACAAGAACGTTGTTGGCCTTGGCCAACATTACAGTCTTGTCCATGACCGAGAAATCTCTAGACAAGATAACGAGAAGCGAGCACGTTGAGATCGAGTCGTTCTCACGATGCATGAAATCCACAGGCGATATTAGCTAAATGGATAGTCTTCATCAGACCCTCATCGTCTCCCTGTGTCCGCGCCATCAATTTGAGACCAACCATGTATAGGATACCAAATATCTCGCGCGTACCATCGTGTACAGAGAGAATCCCTAGGTGGATCATGCTCTAGTCAGAATAAATACATTAGAGAATATCTTAGTTGTACCTCTCCCATGTCGCAGTTGACTGTGGCTCGTAATGGTTTCGACATATAAAGTGAAGGTGCAAGTGGGATCCAGCAGTGGGATCAACCGTGATAATAAAAAAGACCGGATATCCGACCGGGCCGGTGGGTCGTGTCCCATGCACATGGGCAGTCGTTAGCTGTTGCAAGTGTATTGTCACTTGAAGATTGCCTATATCGGGCCCGCTCAATCAGTCGCACGTCAGTTCACCAGACGCAGGAAACCCCCTGGCCATAAGCGAAAAGGTTGCTCTATATGAAGGAGAATATCAGTGTACTACACATGTGGATGCATCGGAGGTATGCTCGGGTTAAGTGATAAGGATAGCATTTTGATGGCAGCTCGGGGTAGATGAAAGGACCATGGGCGGGAAGCACCCTATAGTCTTATCTTTCCCCACATCAGGTTTTTCATGTCCTCGCCTTCCCTCCCTACCACTCGAGGGCCGAGTACGACTTCGTCCGGGACCCGCTCTAAGCGTTGTGCTTCACGTCTGACATAAACTACAAGTGTTTCCATGAGCTCCGGATAGGCGATGTACCTGGCACCGATGAGCAACAAGGCAACGCGGCTGATATAAACCAAGAGTCTCACCGATCGCTCTCATTCACTCCAAAGTCGTAAACACCACTCAGGTCGTCCCTGGCCTCCTCGACGTCGACGTCAATCTTCTCAACATTTTCTACAAGGCCTCCGACGAGGTTCACGGAGCGTCTGAATTTTGGGTTACTTGTGACTTCGGTCACATCTGTGCCTTGCGTTGCGCCCATGTCTGCAGCGTTGATTCCCCTGGCCCCTCTTCCACCCAACAAGTTTCTCCAGACAGCGGCTGCCATTTCTGCATCGCCTCTTACGAGTCCCAAATCCATACTCATTCCCAGACCCGCCCATTGCTCCTTGAATATCTTCATCTGCCTCGTTACGAGTCTCTCTGGTGCTCTCGCTCGTTTTTCCGCTTTGGCATACGCTACCGGAGATGGAAACGTATCAGGTGGTGGAACTGGAGAAGGAAAGGTATAGAATGCGCTGTTGGGATATGGTGACACGTATTTGCTGAGCTCGGCGCGGTGTTTGGATGGTATGATAGTTGAATCCGATACGGACCGGGGTGGAAGAATACCCGGTTGAAGTACAGCACGGACGCGCTCTTCGACATCTTGGAAAAAGTGATCTATCAAACCTTGTATGTGGTTCAACCCATGAGGTGCGGGGAGGGCCCGCAAACGGACTGTGAGGAGCCATACGTGAAGGTTGGTAACAGTAAACCAGGACTGAAAGGTTGGAGGGAGCGCGCACTCTATCGGGACAGAACGTTTGGTAGAGCGATAAGTATCTATAACGCGGAACGAAAAAGGAAGAGTTACCTTTTTTCCAAAAGTCGGCTTCTTGGTCTGCACGCGTCGCACACAACCTGTTATACATATGTAAGGCGCGTCTGTTCGCGAGTTGCTTGGAAGAGCCATAGCCAAGAGCACGGGCGACACCAAGAAAGAGGGCGTATAGGGCCGGATTTGCCCTGACTTTGTGGGTCAGCCATGACTGCTCCTTGTTGGGTGAGTTTGGTGGTGCAGGCCCGGGCTGCTTTGGTTGCGGCGAGGAGGACAACAATCGCATATGTATTATACGAGTGGGTCGTCGAACATGACTTGGTATTAGACTGATCCTGCCACTCGAAAGGAGTGAACGCGAAGCCATCCAGACGCGAAATTGTTCCAGTTGCTGGTAATAATAAAGATGGCCAATTTTAGTTACATAATCGTAGTCGAACTTGCATAGTACAGTCAGGGCACACTCAGGAGACGACAGACAAACGCGGTCTTGCGGTTATCTGTCTTTTCACGTTGCAAGTTCTGACTATCCTTGTAACTCGTCTATACAATGGCGAAGGCTGCCAGCATTATGATAGTGCTAATGAGCATGATCTGGCTTAGGACCTGCGTACCAGCACCACGATAGATGCTAACGAAACGTACGATCGAAAACACTGTTGGAAAGAGGAATTTTGTGGAAAGAAGGTGCGGATGTGTTGGGCTAACGGGAGTAGTCATCAGGGAAGAGAGTCATTCAATAAGTTGAATATCGAAGGAGTGGACAGCCAAGCGAAGTCGGCGTTGATTCGTTGGTTTTCCCGGTCATTCTCCAAAGGTTGCATGGTAGAGCAACGTTTAACCAGCTAATATCAATCAATTCTTCACCAATCTTGCTCTATGTCCAAGGCCCATATGCCTGCAATCTAAGCAGATTTTGCTACTGGGGACGCTTTCTGAACCAATCCAATCAAAATCATGCATGGATCACCTCTGTAATATATTTTGTGTGGCTGTAAGCCTGACTTTTTCGTGGAATCACTGGATGACACCACTGTCCGAAACATGCACTTTAGATAATGGTCGTCCGTTATCCGATCCCTGGGACTCGATTTTCCTCACGACGTCCATGCCCTCGACGACCTCGCCAAACACGACATGCTTGCCGTCCAGCCAAGATGTGATAGCGGTTGTGATGAAAAACTGAGGAGTGCGTGAGCGACGTTAGATTTCGCCTGTGAAGGGAGGTATGCTCACTTGTGACCCGTTCGTGTTCGGTCCTGCATTTGCCATCGACAGCAGACCTTCCTTGTCATGGTTGTGAATAAAATTTTCGTCTTTATAAAGGGTAGAAAAAAGTCAGCTCGTTCGCTACAGAAGGCTTAAAAGACGACCCACCCTTGAAGCGGTCACCATATATTGACACGCCACCCGTTCCGTTGTGTCTTGTAAAGTCGCCGCCTTGAAGCATGAACTGCACGCACGCGCGTCAGCCCGGTATCAATATGGCAACACACGAAGACGGACCTTTGGGATGATCCGATGGAATGTGCTCCCTTTATAGCCCAACGTCTTGCCTTCCTTCTCCGTTCCTAGAGCCAGCTCACGGAAGTTACGCGCCGTGAGGGGGACGGTGTCGTCGTAGAGCTTGAACACGATACGTCCGGCTGGTTTCGAGCCTATCGAGACGTCGAACTACGACGTGGGGATTGTCAGAGCCCAAAAATGCCCTATATATAAGCGACATACAAAGACGTTTGACCTGTCCGCTCAGTTTAGCAGCGCGTCGGGTCAGAAACAAAAATTAAAAAAATGCTCACCTTGCACCAGAAGACGTGGCAGCAGCTGCGGCCGATGCGGTAGAGGAGGTAAACCTACGGAAGATGAAAGACATGAATGATGAAGACGCGTCCGAGTTTGGGGAGTCGCGGGAGAGGAGGTCGCTGTAAAATGGATGAAGAAAAAGTGACATGACCGGCCCGATTTATCCGGAGAATGAACTAGTGTTTGGTTGAATTTACAGAGCAAGCTTGTCATCCGCGGTGGCGAAGGTGCTGCTGGGCCAGTGGACTTGCGATTACTTTCACAGCGTTAGCACCATTGACACCATCCATAAAACGTGTTCCGGGCAGAGGAGCATACTTGTTCACTAGTCACTCTCCGCTCAGTTCAGTGTCAGAGAAGGAGGAGTTGCGTGGTTTAGAATCGCCATGGCACGTGTAGCCATTCATCATATCGGCGCAGATTCCAATCAAACCACTATTGAAACTATCCCATAGTAGACATGTGCAATGATCGCTGTGGCTGTTTAGTAGGAATACCGTGACTTAGGGGCAATGATGCTGCTCCTACCCCTATCCTGTGACGGCTTTGATTCTAACCTTGACACGCCAAAATGCATACACTGCGCCCTTCAACCCAGTCGACGCGTCGGTTGTGGTCTAGTCCGCCGAGCAGGACAATACTGATGACAATGGGATGTTTGCAACCTTTGCAGGGACAAACTCTCCTGCAGGACAAGGAAACAGGCCTCGGATTCATTCGCTCGAACCCGCGCACTCCGAAGCCCCGCAACCTCGGCGTGACCGAAATACGTGGCCCGTACTATGCGGCATACGGCAAGCGGCACCTTCAGGACGTACTTGAGACGATGGGTCACCACATCGACGGATTCAAGTTTGCAGGAGGGTCGTTCGCGCTCTTTCCTGAGCAAACTGTCATGGAGATGATCACCCTCGCGCACGATCATAACGTCTATGTCTCGACTGTATGTCCATGCCCCGAGAGTTTGTCGTCCTATAGCCACTGAACCGATACATTGTTTGCCTATTTGCAGGGTGGATGGATCGAACATGTATTGACACACCCGAATGTCACTTCCATCGTGGACCGCTACCTTAAGAAATGCAAAGAGCTAGGGTAGGCAAATGAATGGATCCAACACTGCGGAAAATGATCATAAACCTTGCCACAGCTTTGATGTCGTGGAGCTCTCGGCGGGCTTTCTCTCCTTCCCGCCGGACGACTGGTTGCGACTCATAGACAGAGTACAGAGCCATGGGTTAATCCCGAAACCCGAGCTTGGAATTCAATTTGGGGCTGGCGGAGACACAGATGTCACCCAGCTGGAATCAACGGGGGTAAGTGACCCGTCAAAAATCATCAACCTTGGAAAGAAGTTCTTGGGTGCTGGAGTGGAGCGTATTATGATCGAGAGCGAGGGAATCACGGAGAACGTACGGAGCCCGCGCACGGATGTTATTCAGGCGATTCTCAAGGAACTGCCGATGGAACGCGTTATGTTCGAGGCAGCCGACCCGAAGGTGTTTAACTGGTACATCCGGGTGTTTGGGATCGATGTC
>JBBPUI010000401.1:0-22325 GCA_038094615.1 Heimioporus aff. retisporus
ACATGGGTGATCCAGTCCGGAACGGGGTCCTGCGTGCGGAGGCCGAGGATCAGGCGCGGCGCGCGGGCGGCGTGCAGCGCCCCGAGGACCGCGAGGAGCGTGGACCGGCCGTCCGCGTCCACGCCCGCTGCGGATGCGGATCCGTCAGCCCCGTGATCGCAGCGTAGGAGAAGAAGGAGAAGAGGGAGGAGGAGGGGAGGGACGGACTGAGCGGCTCGTCGAGCAGGAGGAGCGCCGGCTGGGCGAGGAGCGCGCGGAGGATGCGCGCACGGCGGGTCTGTCCGTTGGAGAGCGCGACGAGGGGGAGGTCGAGGAGCGGCGCGAGGCCGAGTCGGTCCGCGAGGGCGTGCAGGCGCGCGTGCCCGTCCTCGGACTGCACGCCCAGGCTCTCACGGAGGGTCACGCGGTCGTCATCGCGTACGGCGCCGTAGCGGGCGGTGTAGTCGTAGAACGCGGTCCCCGCTGCACGGGGCCGGTGAGCGAACGAGACGAGGGCGACGTCGGTGTGGGGATTGCGGTGCGAGGCGGACAGAAATGGGAAGAGGCCACCGGGCGGTGGGGGTGCGATCCGGAGGTGGCCGTGGAGCGTCTGTACTATGGGGTGAGCAGAGTTGGCAGACGGGGCAAGAGGTACTCTGACCCGGAGCAGGGCCGTTTTTTGAGCACCATGGCCGAGGACGGCCCAGCTTTCGCCCTCTGTCACCGTCCAGGCGACGTCGCGGAGAACAGGCGTGGCATTGTTCGGGTCGCCAAAGCGGTGGATGTTGGATCCCTGGGGGATGTGGACGAGGATGTCTGAGGGTGAGCGGGTGTAGGATCGACCCAGCCAACGGGCTGGCATGACGAGGCGAGCGGACATCATTGTACGCTTTCCACGCTCAACTCGGCACGCTTGTGACGCGTTCGACATGTTCGTACAGTCTGGTTGCCTCGTCAGCGAGTACTCCTTGGAAGGCCCTGCTACTCAAGCATCCAGGGATGACCCCGTAAAGACCACACTCTCAGTCCTCTTTGACCATGGTGCTCACCGTCTATTCTCTGGCGTCCGCATCACCATTTGTTGTGGCGGTGTTGTACCGACCGGTGACATGCTTCAGACCTGGGTACGTGTTGTTTATCGATATCCATTCCCTCAGAGCCTGAGCCCTCGGATGATTGCATCTCAGAGAACCATACGTTCATCTCCATCAGCCACTCCTACTACCTCGCCACCAAACCCATCTTCATTGCCAATTTTCCATGCCATTTTTAAGGTGGAGGCGTTCTCATGTGGGACATGCGAATGCTATCTAGTGGAACATGGCATGTTGCTACAGGCCGCCGGTCGCTGGCCGTCCGGACAATTGTCGTTCATAGAGAATACCCAAGAATCTCACCAGTCGGCACTCCAGCACTACCAACAATTGACAGCAGACACCCAAGTCGTATCTGTTTCATTCACCGCCTCCAAACTCCTGTACACCCCAGGGCTATGCGACTACTTGCATTATCTCAATGGTTCTATCGCCGTCGGGCGCGTCGTCCGTGCCCAACCTGTCGTTCTGCCACATTCTAACTATAAGGTCATCCGCCACCTTCCCAAGGAGGTTCTGTTCATGGTCTTCGAACACATCTCAAGCTCCATGGAGCGTTACAAGTGGTGGCGGAGGGACCTCCTCTCCTGCGGACTTGTCTGCAGGCAGTGGACATGTGCGCTTAGCATGCTGTTGAGCGACCTCCAGTCCCAGAAGATGTTGCTATTGTGGCGAATGCATCCACCTGAGATTTGCAGCCTTGCACGTATTCTCGCTTTACGGCCCACGCTCGCCCTTTCCATCACACGCCTGACACCATGCTATTTTCTCGAACACCCCAACTGGCATGAGCTTCGTTCAGAGATAAGGCTCCGGTCGTGGCAACCCCTATCCAACGCCTCGCATGCACGTCGCGCGCTGTTTTCAGCCACCTATTTCACAATTCTCCAGCTAGCAAGAAATATCAAAACGTTGTCGCTCAGCTCGGATTGCACAGCAGTTCTAATGGATGAAGTGATGGGGGCGCTAAAGGGCCTTGACAAGCTGGAAGAAATCAGCGTGGCCGGTACGCTTGATGTGGTGTATCAGACATGTTTCACAACATGCCCTACCCTGAAACGACTCAAGATTCATGCAACCGAGGACACGGCAGATACTGTGCCTGTACCCACATCCCCGCCAACGCATGCGCTGAATGATGTCTCTCTGTCGGGTGTACTCAGCGTCGAACACATGCGCTACATCCTGAGCACCAGCTCCGCCTCGCTCGAGCGCCTCAACATTGACGGTCTTTCACCACGTCTGACCCATCGCGGGCTGTACGCTGTGTTAGAAGGCATCGCCAGGTCTCTCGTCCGCCTGTATATTCGATCTGACCTTGCCCCACGGGACATAAATGAGCCGTGCGCACTTGACATGCTCATCACCGACATGATCCGCCTTGAGACCCTACGGATCACTCCGGACAAGGCAACCGAGGTGATGCTCCGACGACGGGCAGACGCCTTCCGGTCGGGCTCGTGCCCGGCGCTCCCGGTGGTGAGACTGCTCCTCTACAACAGATGGAACATGCTGCACCTGCATGCCCGTCTCAAGGCGGCGGTGGGGGAAATCTGGCCGGGTTGGGAAATCAAGATCATTCAGCATCCTGGCCTCCTCGTGAAGACACAGTGAAGTTCGATTCAGGGCTTACGTGCGTGTTGGCGTTTCGCGAGGGACCTATGGTAAATATCATACTTGTGGGCAGCATGGCTCTGACTGGCAACAAGGGGTGATGTGGATGAGAGACCCACAGTTGCCCAGGGAGGAGGTTTTCGCTCTAGGCCATGGTAGATGGAGGATTCGTACCAAATTAGATTCGGACAGGATCGAAATGAACTAAAGTGTATGCATCGTTTCGGAAAACTTCGTTTGAGCTCGACTCAACGAAGGCGAATGGACTCGGCCTGACTTTTCATGAGGTGATGGCAAAAGGGTCGACGAACACCGGGTATAGGATTACATGTCGCTGAACTTCATAGTTTGGTCTGGATCAGCCAGCGACTGAATTGGGAAAATAGACTTTCGCCCAATCAAACCATCTCGAAGCGCATCACAAAACACACTTCGATTCAATAATGATGCCCAAGGAGAACCTCGTGAGATACTATTCGAGATCAACCAACCATTCATGCCTAACACATGAAAGATGTCTATGGCCTCTGGACTTCTCCACGCTCTGGACGGATATAGTACTGGCCGTCATTTCGCGGGTAGCTCCTCCGTCGGGTACATCGTCTGCGTTCAATCTGTTGTCCTGCCTTCAAGCCAACCACAAGACCATCCTTCTTCCATCAGAGATCTTGATGATAATCACCGAAAACATCTCTAGCACTGTGCACGAATACAAGTGGTGGCGAGGGGGCCCCGTCTCTTCTACGCTTTTAAGCGGTGATCGTACGTGCCCAGGCACGGCGTGCGGGCGGGATGAAGCGCCCCAAGGACTGCGAGGAGCGTGGATCTGTCATCTGCGTATGCGAATGTGTCAGTTACAAGTCGTGGCAGTGGTAGGGAAGGGGGAGAGGGATGGACAGAGTGGCTCGTCGAGGAAGCGCACTGGCTGGGCGAAGAGCACATGGGAAGTCTGTCCGTTGGAGAGCGCGACGAGGGGGAGGTCGAGGAGCGGCGCGAGGCCGAGTCGATCCGCGAGGGCGTGCAGGCGCGCGTGCCCGTCCTCAGACTGCACGCGTAGGCTCTCACGGAGGGTCACGCGGTCGCCGTCGCGTCCGGTGCTGTAGCTGGCGGTGTAGTCGTAGAATGTGGCTCCCACCGCATGGGGCCGATGGGCAAACGAAACGAGGACGACGTTGGTGTGGGTTGCGGTGCGAGGTAGACAGAAATGGGAAGAGGCCGCCGGGCGGTGGAGGTGCGATCCGGAGGTGGCCGTGGAGCGTCTGTACTATGGGGTGAGCAGAGTTGGCAGACGGGGGATGAGGGACTCTGACCCGGAGCAGGGCCGTCTTTTGAGCACCATGACCGAGGACGGCCCAGCTTTCGCCCTCTGTCACCGTCCAGGCGACGTCGCGGAGAACAGCCGTGGCATTGTTCGGGTCGCCAAAGCGGTGGATGTTGGATCCCTGGGGGATGTGGACGAGGATGTCTGAGGGTGCGCGGGTGTAGGATCGACCCAGCCAACGGGCTGGCATGACGAGGCGAGCGGACATCATTGTACGCTTTCCACGCTCAACTCGGCACGCTTGTGTGCAAACGTTCAACATGGTCGTACAGTCTGGCTGCCATGTCAGTGAGTACTCCTTGGAAGGCTCTGCTACTCAAGAATGCGAGGATGACTCCGTAAAGACCACACTCTCCGTCTTCTTTGATCGTGGTGCTCACCGTCTATTCTCTGACGTCCGCATCACCATTTGTTATGATGGTGGTGATGGTCATGTACCACTCAGTAAGAGACTTCACGAGTGGGTATGTGCTCTTTATTGCCATTTCCCTCAGAGTCTGAGCCCAATGATTGTATCTCAGGAACTAGCAGTGGTACATGCGCCATCATCCCTGCCGGTCACTCTTGCTCCCTCGCCACAAAATCCACCCTCGTTGCCCGTCTTCCATGCCATTTTCAAGGCGACGGCGATCACACCTAGCTATGTGTTGAAACACTACATGCTGCCAGCGGCGATCTCACCTGAATATGTGTTGAAACACAACATGCTGCCAGTGGATGAGGATCCCTTGCCATCTGGACAGCTGTCGTTCATGGAGGATACCCAGGGATCTCGCCAGTCGATACTCGAGCATTATCAACCATTGACCGCAGACACCCGAGTCGTGTCTGTTTCATTCACCGCCTCCAAACTCCTGTACACTCCAGGGTCACATGGCAGCAACCTTCCTTCCGACAGTTCTCTCGCTGTTGAGCGTGTCGTCCGTGTCCAACCTCTTGTTTCACCACATTCCAACTATAAGGCCATCCTCCTTCCCAGAGAGGTTCTACTCATGATCTTTGAACACGTCTCAAGCTCCATGGGACTTTACAAGTGGTGGCGGAGGGACCTACTCTCCTGCGCACTCGTCTGCAGACAGTGGTCATGTGCGCTCAGCCTGCTGCTGAGTGACCTCCGTTGTTACCGGGATTCGGACCGTTGGTGGGGCACGTATCCGCCCGAGATCTGCAGACTTGCACGTGCGCTCGCTTTACGGCCCACGCTCGCCCTTTCCATCACATGCCTGTCACCATGCTATTTTCTCAGACACCCCAGTTGGCTTGACGTTCAGTCATATGCATACCGTTCAACGGGGAAAGCCCTAACCAATACCTTACGTTCACGTCTATCGCTGTATTCAGCCAACGTTTGCACGATTCTCCAGCTCGCAAGAAATATCAAAGTATTCTCGTTCACCTCAGATTTCACAGCAGTTCTGACGGACGAAGTGGTGGGGGCGCTATGGGGCCTTGACAAACTGGAAGAGATCACGGTGGTCGGTAAGCTCGACATGGCGTATCAGATATGCTTCGCGACGCGCCCCACCCTGAAGCGACTCTCGATTGATACGGACATCACCACGTCGGCACATACCGTACCTGTACCCACATCCGCGCTAACGCAAGCGCTGACCGACATCACCCTGTCGGGTAAACTCAGCGTCGAACACATACGCTACATCCTAAGCACCAGCTCGGCCTCGCTCAAGCGTCTCACCATAACTCGTCTATATCCGTCTCTAACCCGTCACGAGTTATACGTCGCATTGCAAGGGGTTGCGAGGTCCCTTGTCCACCTCGAGATTCAATCCGACCTTGACCCGCCGGATGTGGACGAGGCGGGCGTGCTTGACCCACTCATTGCCAACATGGTCCGCCTTGAGACCCTGGTGATCAGCTCCAGCCTGGTGACTGAGGCAATGCTTCGACGACGGGCGGATGCCTTCCGGTCTGGTGGCTCGCCCACGGCGCTCCCCGTGGTGAGACTGACCCTCATTGGCAGCCGGGACACTTTGGACTCAAACACCCGTCTTGAGGCGGCGGCGGAGGAAATCTGGCCAGGTTGGGAGATCAAGACTGTGGTGCTTCATTTGCGCAAGCTCTACTGGTGGTAGGAGCCGCGCGAGGTGAATCGAAGTGAACCGATGTGTAGTATGTATTTTTTGGGAAAACTTCGTTTGAGCGAGTCAACTCACTCAGTGGAGGCAAGCAAAAGGCACTTTGCCGGGCGCTGCTTCACGAGGTGATGGAAAAAGATGGTCGTGGAGTGTCTGTACGACCGCCAGTGGCCGAGGATAGTCTAGCTATTGCCATTTGTCACGGTTTGGCAGGCGACATTGCGGAGAATGGGCATGGCGCTATTCAGGTTGCCGAAGCGGTGAACGTTGGATGTCGGGGGGGATATGGATAAGGGCATGCAAGGCCGGGCAGGTGTAGGATCGAACTAGCAGCCAATGAACGCTATGACAAGGCGAGCGGACATCATTCAAGTTGTACGTTTTACATAATACACGCTCACACATGTTCGTACAGTCTGGTTGCCTCGTCAGCGAGTACTGTTTGAGCGGCCCTGCTACTCAAGAATGCGAGGACTCCATAAAGACCACTCTCTCTGTCCTCTTTGACCATGGTGCTCACCGTCTATTCTCTGGCGTCCGCATCACCATTTGTTATGACGGTGATGTACCGCCCAGTGACACACTTCAGACCTGGGTATGTGTTCTTTATCGATATCCTTTTCCCTCAGAGTCTGAGCTCAATGATTGGATCTCAGGAACTAGTGGTACATGCACCATCACCTCTACCGGTCACTCCTGCTCCCTCGCCACCAAATCCATCCTCGTTGCCCGTCTTCCATGCCATTTTCGAGTTGGTGGTGACCTCACATGAATATGTGTGGGGACACAACATGCCGCCAGGAAGCGAAGGTCCCTTTCCATGCGGGTATTTGTCGTTCCTGGAGTATACCCAGGACCAGTCGGTACTCGAGCATTACCAGCCATTGATAGCAGACACCCAAGTCGTGTCTGTTTCATTCGCCGCCTCCAAACGACTGTACACCCCAGGGCCGCGTGGCCGCAGGAACTATCTTTTCGACAGTTCTTCCGCTGTTGAGCGCGTCGTTCATGTCCAACCTCTTGTCTCACCACGTTCCAATCATAAGGTCATCCTCCTTCCCAGAGAGGTTCTACTCATGATCTTTGAACACATCTCAAGCTCCATGGAGCTTTACAAGCGGTGGTGGAGGGACCTCCTCTCCTGCGCACTCGTCTGCAGACAGTGGTCATGCGCGCTCAGCCTGCTGTCGAGCGACTTCCATCGTCTCCGGAATGTGTCGGATTCGTGGAGATCGCGTCCACCCGAAATCTGCAAATTTGCACGCGCGCTCGCTTTACGGCCCACGCTCGCCCTTTCCATCACATGCCTGTCACCACACTATTTCCTCAAACACCCCAGCTGGTGTGACCTTCGTTTCGAGACAGTGCTCCAACCGGGGCTGGCCCTAACCAATGCCTTGTGTTCACGTATATCACTGTTTTCGGCCAGCTTTGTCACAATCCTCCAGCTAGCAAGAAACATCAAAGCATTGTTGCTTGCCCCGTGTTATACATCGACTCTGATGGACGAAATATTGGGAGTGCTACGGGGCCTTGACAAATTGGAAGAGATCGACGTGACCGGTACACTCAACATGGTGTATCAGATGTGCTTCGCGACGTGCCCCACTCTAAAACGACTCTCGATCCATGCAATCAAGAACACAGCACGCATCGTGCCTGTACCCACATCCCCGCCAATGCACGTGTTGACCGACATTACCCTGTCGGGTGCACTCAAGATCAAGCACATACAGTACTTCCTAAGCGCGAGCTCCGCCTCGCTCGAGCGCCTCACCATCGGTGATATATCACCACCTCTGACCCACCGCGAGTTACATGCCGCGTTGCGAGGCGTCGCGAGATCCCTTGTCCACCTCGAGATTAGATGGGACCTTGCCCCACGGGACACGAATGAGCCATGCGTGCTTGACACGCTCATCACCGACATGATCCGCCTTGAGACCCTACGGATCACTTTGGACACGGCAACCGAGGTGATGCTCCGACGACGGGCAGACGCCTTCCGGTCGGGCTCGTGCCCGGCGCTCCCGGTGGTGAGACTGTTCCTCTACGACAGATGGAACATGCTGCACCTGAATGCCCGTCTCAAGGCGGCGGTGGGGGAAATCTGGCCGGGTTGGGAAATCAAGATCATGGAGGATCCTGATCTCTTCGTGGAGACACAGTGAAGTTCGATTCAGGGCGTACGTGCGAGTTGGCGTTTCGCGGGGGATCTATGGTAAATATCGTACTTGTGGGCGGCATGGCTCTGACTGGCAACAAGAGGTGATGTGGATGAGAGACCTACAGTTGCCCAGGGAGAAGGAGGTTTTCGCTCTAGGCAATGGTAGATTTGAGGAGGATTCGTATCAAATTAGATTCGGGCAGGATCGAAATGAACTAAAGTGTATGTATCTTTTGGGAAAACTCCGTTTGAGCTCGACTCAACGAAGGCGAACGAAAGGTACTCCGCCTGGCTTTTCATGAGGTGATGGCAAAAGGGTCGACGAACACTGGGTATTAGGATTAATGTCGCTGAACTTCATAGTTTGGTCTGGATCAGCCATCGACTGAATTGGGAAAATAGACTTTCGTCCAATCAAACCATCTCGAAGCGCATCACAAAACACACTTCGATTCAATAATAATGCCCAGGGAGAACCTCGCGAGATACTATTCGAGATCAACCAGCAATTCATGCCTAACACATGAAAGGTGTCTATCTCTCAATCATGGCCTCTAGATTTCTCTACGCTCCGGACGGATATGGTACTGGCCGTCATCTCGTGGGTAGCTTCTCCGTCAGGTGCGTCGTCTGCATTCAATCTGTTGTCCTGCCTTCAAGCTAACCACAAGACCATCCTTCTTCCAGAGATCTTGATGATAATCGTTGAAAACATCCCCAGCGCTGTGCACGAATACAAGTGGCAGCGAGGGGACCCCGTCTTTTCTACGCCTTTAAGCAGTGATTGTACGTGCCCAGGCGCTCCGAGGACTGTGAGGAGCGTGGATCAGTCATCTGCGTATGCGAATGTGTCAGTTCCAAGTCGTGGCGGTGGTAGAGAGGGAAGAGAGGGATGGACGGAGTGGCTCGTCGAGGAAGCGCGTTGGCTGGGCGAAGAACGCATGGCAAGTCTGTTTGTTAGAAAGCGCAACAAAGCGGAGATCCAGGAGCGGCACGAAGCCACGGTGGTCCACGAGGGCGTGCGGGTGTGGGTGCCCATCCTCGGACTGCACGCGCAGGCTCTCATGGAGGGTCGCGCGGTCAGCGTCGCGCCTGGCGTTGTAGCTGGCGGTGTAGTCGTAGAACGCGGCTCCCACCGCACAGGGCTGATGGGCAAACGAGACGAGGGCGACGTCGGTGTGGGTTGCGGTGCGAGGTGGACAGGAATAGGAAGAGGCCACCGGGGGGTGGGGGCGCGATCCGGAGTTGGCCGTGGAGTGAGTGTCTGTACGATGGGGTGAGCAGAATCGGCAGACGGCGCATAAGGCACTTACCCAGTGGAGCAGGGCTGTTTTTTGAGCACCATGACCGAGGACGGCCTAACTTTCGCCTTCTGTCACTGTCTAGGCGACATTGCCAGCGCGGAGAACGGGTATGGCATTGTTCGGGTCGCCGAAGCGGTGGGTGTTGGATCCCTAGGGGATGTGGACGAGGACGTCCGATGAGGCCAGGCGGGTGTAGGATTGAGCCAGCTACTAACGAGCTAGCATGACGAGGCGAGCGGACATCATTGTACGCTTTCCACGCTCAACACAACACGCTTGTGTGCACATGTTCGGCATGTTCGTACAGTCTGGCTGCCATGTCAGTGAGTACTCCTCGGAAGGCAGTGCTACTCAAGCATCCAAGGACTCCGTAGAGACCACACTCTCAGTCGTCTTTGACCGTGGTGCCCACCATCTGTTCTCCGGCACCCGCATCACCGTTTATTATGACGGTGATATATATACCAGCGACAAACTTCAGACCTGGGTAAGTGTTGTTTATCGATATGCATTCCCTCAGAGCCTGAGCCCGATGATTGCATCTCAGGAATTCGCACGTGGACAGTCATCTTCACCAGTCACTCCTACTCCCGCGCCACCTAACCCATCTTCATTGCCCATCTTCCACGCCATTTTCAAGACGGAGGGGATCCCATGTACATTTTCATTGGAACGGAACTTGCGACCAGCGAACAGCGGTCCCTTTCCATCCGGACAACTGTCGTTCATGGAGGATACCCAGGAATCTTACCGGTCGGCACTCGAGCATTACCAACCATTGACAGCAGACACCCAAGTCGTATTTGTTTCATTCACTGCCTCCAAACTCCTGTACACCCCAGGGCTGCACGACTGCGACTATCCTTTCAGTAGTTCTGCCGCCGTTGGGCGTGTCGTCCGTGTCCAACCTGTCGTTCCGCTGCATTCCAACCACAATGCCATCCACCACCTTCCCAAAGAGGTTCTACTCATGATCTTCGAACGCATCTCAAGCCCCATGAAGCCTTACAAGTGGTGGCGGGGGGACCTTCTCTCCTTCGCATGCGTCTGCAGACAGTGGTCATGTGCGCTCAGCCTGCTGTTAAGCGACTTCCGTCATTTCCAGACTATGTCGGATTGTTGGAGAACGCGCCCGCCTGAAATTCGCAACCTTGTACGCGCGCTCGCTTCACGGCCCACGCTCGCCCTTTCCATCACATGCCTCTCGCCATGCTATTTTTTCGGACACCCCAGATGGTGTAGCCTTCGTTCAGAGACAAGGTTCCAACCAGGGCAAGCCCTATCCAACAACTCGCATGGATATCTGTCGTTGTTTTCGGCCAAATTTTTCACAATTCTCCAGCTAGCAAGGAACATCAAGTCATTGTCGCTCGCCCCGCATTGCCTAACAGGTCTGACCGATGAGGCGTTGGGAGTGCTATGGGGCCTTGACAAACTGGAAGAGATCAACGTGACTGGTACGCTCGACATGGTGTACCTGACGTGCTTCGCGACGCGCCCCACCCTGAAACGACTCTCGATCTGTGCGGTCAAGAGCACAGCACACACCGTGCCTGTACCCACATCTCCGCTAACACATGCGCTGACTGACATCACCCTGTCGGGCACACTCGGGACCGAACACGTGGGCTACATCCTGAGCACCAGCTCGGCTTCGCTCAAGCGCCTCACTATAATTCAACTATTTCCGTCTTTGACCCACCGCGAGTTATACATCGCATTGCAAGGCGTCGCAAGCTCCCTGGTCCACCTGGAGATTCGATGCGAACTTGCTCAGCGAGATGCGGACGAAGCAGGCGGGCTTGACGCACTAATTCCTGACATGGTCCGCCTCGAGACCTTGCTGATCGCTCCAGACCTGGCGACCGAGACGATGCTCCGACGACGGTCTAATGCCTTCCGGTGCGCGGGACTCCATGTGGTGAGACTGGCCCTCTACGATGAACAGGGCAGTCTGGGCTCGAACACCCATCTCAAGGTGGCGGTGGAGGAAATCTGGCCAGGTTGGGAGATCGAGATTGTTAGGTCCCTTGAGCACAAGGCGAGGACGTGGTAAGGTTCGATGCGGGGTGCATGTGGGTGTTGGAGTTTCGCGGGGAGCCTACGGTAAATATCATACTTGTGGGCGGCGCAGCTCTGAGCGGCGAGGTTATGTCTAGATCAGGGGTGATGTCGATGAGAGAATCAGTCGCCTAGGTAGAAGAGAGTTTTTTTGCCACTATGTTAGTTTCGGGAGGGATTCGTGTCAAATTGGAGTTGGACACGGTAGGAGCCACGCGAAGTGAATCGACGTGAACCAACATGTATATATTTTTGGAGGGAAACTTAGTTTGAGCTTGACTCAGTGGAGGCAAGCGAAAGGCACTCCGCATGACTCTTCACGAAGTGATAGTAAAAGATGGTCGTGGAGTGTCTGTACGAACTGTGGCCGAGGATAGCAGGCCAGCTTTTGCCATTTGCGAGTCGCAGTTCAGGCGATGTTGCGGGGAGCGGGCATGGCGCTATTCTGGTTGCTGAAGTGGTGATGTTGGACGTCGGGGGGATGTGCATGTGCATGTGCATTGAAGGCCGGGTTGGTGTGGGATTGAATTAGTAGCAGCCGACGAGGCACGCTGGGTAAGCAGACATCATTTCACAGTTTCTGGCCACGCCACTGCATGCAAGTGTGCATCGACGTTTGACATGTTCGTACGGTCTGGTTGCCTCGTCAGCGAGTACTCTTTGGAAGGGCCTGCTACTCAAGCATCCGAGGGCCCCGTAAGGACTCGGACCACACTCTCTGTCCTCTTGGACCATGGTGCTCACCGATTGTTCTCTGGCGTCCGCATCACCATTTGTTATGACGGTGATGCACCGCCCAGTGACATACCTCAGGCCTGGGTATGTGTTCTTTACTGATGTCCATTCCCTCAGGGCCTGAAGCTGATGATTGCATCTCAGGAGCTCGTACTTGTGCCATCAGCTTCATTGGTCACTCCTACCCCCTCGCCACCAAACCCACCCTCGTTGCCCGTCTTCCATGCCATTTTCAAAGTGGAGGTGCTCCGGCCTGGATCATACAAAAGTTGTGTATTGGAATACGAGATGATGCGTGCGAGTGGCAGTCCCTCGCCAACCGGACAACTGTCGTTCATAGGGGACACCAAGGAATCTTACCAAGCGGCATTCGAGCATTACCAACCATTAACAGCAGACACCCAAGTCGTGTCTGTTTCATTCACCGCCTCCACAGGCCTGTACACCTCAGGGCTGCGCATCGGCGACAATCCTTCTGATAGTTCTCTCGCCGTTGAGCGTGTTGTCCATGTCCAACCTGTCGTTCCACCACATTCTAACCATAAGACCACTCACCTTCCCAAAGAGGTTCTGCTCATGATCTTCGAGCACATCTCGGACTCCATGGAGTTTTACAGGTGGTGGTGGAGGGACCTCCTCTCATACGCGTACGTCTGCAGACAGTGGTCATGTGCGCTCAGCCTGCTGTTGAGCGACTTCCGTCGTTCCCAGGATACGTTGAGATGGTGCAGATCGCGTCCGCCCGAGATCTGCAGCTTTGCACGTGCGCTCGCCTTACGGCCCACGCTCGCCCTTTCTATCACATACTTGTCATCATACTATTTTCTCGGGAACCTCAGCTGGAGTGCGGTTCGTTCTGGAGACGAGTCCATTCCGTTCGGGAAATTCCTACCCAGATCCTTGCATGCACGTCGCGCGCTGTTTTCGGCCCATTTCTCCACCATTCTTCAGTTAGCAAGAAATCTCAAAGCGCTGTCGCTCACCCCATTTTGTATAGCAGTTCTGGATGAAGTTCTGGGGGCAATACGGGGCCTTGACCGATTGGAAGAGATCGATGTAACTGGTACGCTCGATGTGGTGTATCAGATATTTTTTGCGACACGCCCCACTCTGAAACGACTCTTGATCTGTGCAGACGAGGGTGCAGTACATACCGTGCCTGTACCCACATCCCCGTCGACGCATGCGCTGACTGACCTCACACTGTCGGGCGCGCTCGGGGTCGAACACGTACGGTACTTCCTGAGCGCTGGCTCGGCCTCGCTCGAACGCCTCATCATCGACGATATATCGTCACCTTTGACCCATCACGGGTTGTACGCCATGTTGCAAGGTGTCGCGAGATCCCTTGTCCACCTGGAGATCCGATGCAAACTTGCCCCGCGAAACGCACACGAGGCGGGCGTGCTTGACACACTCATTGCCGACATGGTCCGCCTCGAAACCCTGCTGGTCCTTCCGGACGTGGCGACCGTGACGATGCTCCGACGACGGGCGGACGCCTTCCGGTCGGGCTGCTCGCGCGGGGCGCTCCCCGTGGTGAAACTGGCTCTCTACAACAGATGGGTCATGCTGTCCTCGTACCCCCGTCTCAAGGCGGCGGTGAAAAAAAGGCGGCCGGGTTGGGAGATTGAGATCGTTTGGTCTGTTAGGCAGAGTTCCCCAGGCAGGAGGTTTTGGCCCTAGGTTATGGTAGATCAGGAAGGATTCGTGTCTAGTTAGAGTTGGACACGGCAGGAGCTGCGCGAAGTGAATCGAAGCGAACTGAGGTGTATGTATTTTTTGGGAAAACTTCGGGTTCGACCCAACGAAGGCGAATGAAAGGCACTCCGCCTGGCTTTTCACGAGGTGATGGCAAAGTGGTCGACGAACACCAGCAATTAGCATTGTCGCTGAGCCGATGTCAACTTCAAAGTTCAGTTCGCAGCGGGAAAATAGCCAATCAAACCATTTCAAAGTGCGTCACAAAACATACCTCGATTCGATCGAGTTTAGTTGTTGGGGCAACCAACATTTATTGACCAGTAGGTTTAATTGAGAACGATGATGGCCAAGGAGAACTCACAAGATACTATTCGAGATCAACCAGCCATTCATGTCCCAGAACATGGTGTCTATCTCGCACGTGGTACTAGCCATCTTCTCATAAGTAGCTTCTCCGTCGGGCGCGTCGTCTGCGTTCGGTCTGTTGTTCCATCATCAACCCAACCACACGGTTATCCTCATTCCATCAGAGGTCTTGATGGTAATCTTTGAAGACATCTCCAGCGTTGTGCACGATTACAACTGTGGTAGAGGGACTCCGTCTCCTCTACGACTTCAAGCAGTGATTGTGCCTGCCTAGGTGCGGCGTGAAGCGACCCATGAACCGTGAGGAGCGTGGATTGGCCATCTGCGTCTACGGCCGTTGCGTATGCACTATGCAAATGTGCCAGTCTCAGGTTGCGGTGGCCGCAGGGAAGGAGAGGGGTGGACTGAGGGATCGAACGTTCGAGGGAGCATGCTGGCTGGGCGAAGAGCACATGGCAAGTCTGTTTGCTAGAGCTCTACAAAGGGGAGATCGAGGAGTAGGGTCAGGCGGTCGTCGTCACGCCTGGCGGCGTAGTCGTAGAACGCAGTCCTCACCGCATGGGGCTAATGTGCAAACAAGACGAGGGCGACGTCGGGCAAGGTGGGCAGGAATTGGAAGAGCCCACTGGGGGGTGGGGGCATGATCCAGAGGTGGCCGTGGCACGTCTGCATCTGAAGGTGAGCGCGATCAAGGGACTGGTACGGGGCACGTACCTGGAGAAGGGCCGTTTTTTGAGCACCATGGCCTCAGCTTTCGCCTTCTGTCACTGTCCAGACGACGTTGCGGAGGGCGTGGAACGGTTCGGGTCGCCGAAGCGGTGGATATTGGATCCCTGTGAGGTATGGACGAGGACGTCCAGGACTGGGCAGGTGTAGGATCGAGCCGGCCAACGAACCATGGATAGGTGAGCGGATGGCATCATTGTACGCTTTCCACGCTCAACACAGCACGCTTGTGACGCGTTCGACATGTTCGTACAGTCTGGCTGCCTCGTCAGCGACTACTCCTTGGAAGGCCCTGCTACTCAAGCATCCAAGGACTCCGTAAAGACCACTCTCTCAGTCCTCTTTGACCATGATGCTCACCGTCTGTTCTCTGGCATCCGCATCACCATTTGTTATGACGGTGATGCACCGCCCAGTCGGACATACTTCAGGCCTGGGTATGTCGATAGACATTCCCTCAGAGCTCAAGTCTGATGATTGCATCTCAGGAACTAGTACATGTGCCATCATCTCCATCAGTCACTCCTGCTCCCTCGCCACCAAACCCATCCTCGTTGCCCGTCTTCCATGCCATTTTCAAGATCGAGGCGCTCCGATACGGGTCACACAGAAGTCCTGCATTGAAACACAACATACTGCCAGCGAACGGCGGCCCCTTGCCGTTCGGGCAACTATCGTTCATAGGGGATACTCGAGAATTTCACCGGTCGGCATACGAACATTACCAACCATTGACAGCAGACACCCAAGTCGTGTCCATTTCATTCACTGCCTCCCCACACCTGTACACCCCAGGGCCACGCGACGGCAATAATCCTTTCGATAGTTCTTTCGCCATTCAGCGCGTCGTCTGTGTCCAACCTGTCGTTCCACCGCATTCCACCCATAAGGCCACTCACCTTCCAAAAGAGGTTCTGCTCATGATTTTTGAATACATCTCAGACTCCATGGGGTATCACAAGTGGTGGCGGAGGGACCTCCTCTCTTGCGCATTCGTCTGCAGACAGTGGTCGTGCGCGCTCAACCTGCTGTTGAGTGACTTTGGTCGTGTCCGGAATATGGTAGAACAGTGGAAAACAGGTCCGCCCGAGATCTGTAGACTTGCACGCGCGCTTACTTTACGGCCCATGCTTGCCCTTTCTATCACATGCCTATCACCATACTATCTTCTCGAACACCCCAGCTGGCGTGACCTTCGTTCAAAGACAATGTTCCGACCGGAGCTAATCCCAACCGATCTCTCGCGTTCACGTATATTACTGTTTTCGGCCAACTTTTTCACAATCCTCCAGCTAGCAAGAAATATCAAAGCATTGTCGCTTATCCCGTATTGTACAGCAGTTCTGATGGATGAAGTAATGGGGGCACTACGGGGCCTTGACAAATTGGAAGAGATCAATATAACCGGTATGCTCAACATGGCATATCAGACATGCTTCGCGACGTGCTCCACCCTGAAACGACTCTCAATCCGCGCAACCGGGAACGTATCACACACCATGCCTGTACCCACATCCCCGCTAACGCATGCGTTGACTGACATTGTTCTGTCTGGCGCACTCGAGACCGAACACATACGGTACTTTCTGAGCACCAGCTCGGGCTCACTCGAGCGCCTCACCATCAACGATATATCGCCACCTCCGACCCATCGTGCGTTGTACGCTGCGTTGCAAGGCGTCACGAGATCCCTTGTCTACCTGGAGATTCGATGCGACCTTGCCCCGCAGGACGCAGACGAGGCAGGCGTACTTGACGCATTCATCACCGATATGGTCTGCCTCGAGACCTTGCTGATCACTCCGGACCTGGCGACCGAGGTGATGCTCCGACGACGGGCGGACGCCTTCCGGTTGGGCTGCTCGTGCGTGGCGCTCCCCGTGGTGAGACTGATCCTCTACGACAGATGGGACATTCTGGACTCGAACGTCCGTCTCAAGGCGGCGTTGAGGGAAATCTGGCCGGGGTGGGAGATCAAGATCATTTGGTTGAGTTAGGCACGGCACAGGGATGCAGTAAGGTTTGATGCAGAGTATACATCTGTTGGAGTTTTGAGGGGGACTTATGGTAGACTTTCATCCGTGCATCACGAAACATATCTCGATTCAGTCGAGTTTAGTTGCTGGGGCAGCCGACGTTTATTGAGCTGACAAAAAATTATTGTGGGTTTAATCAAGAATAATGATGCCGAGGAGAATCTCGTGGGATACTGTCTGAGATCAACCAACCATTCATGTGTCAACCGTGACATACGAAAGGTATCTATCTTGCATATGGTACTGGCTGTCTTCTCATAAGTAGCTTCTCTGTCAGGCATGTCGTCTGCGTTTGATCTGTTGCCCCACCTTCAATCCGACCACAAGGACGTCCTCTTTCAATCAGAAATCTTGATGAAAACATCTCCAGCATTGTGCATGATTACAGACAGCGGTACAGGGACCCCGGCGCCTCTGGACGCCCAGGCATAGCCAATGGGCGGTATGCAGCGCGCCAAGGATGGTGAGGAGTGTAGATCAGTCATCTGCATCTACGCCCGCTACAGATAGGAATGTGACGGTCTCAGGTTGTGACGGTGGCAGAGGAGAGGGATTGAGTGGCTCGTCAAGGAAGCACGCTGGCTAGGAGAAGAGCGCATGGCAGGTCTGTTCGTTAGACAACACGATAAAGGGGAGGTCGAGGAGCAGCACGAAGCCAAGGCAGTCCACGAGGGTGCACAAGCGCCCGTCCTTAGATGCTACGCGCGGGCTCTTGCGGAGGATGAGGTAGTCGTCGTCGTACATGGCACCATAGTGGGCGGTGTAGTCATAAAGTGCGGTACCCGCTACACAGGGCCAGTAGGCGATCGAGACAAGAGCGACGGAGGTGTGGGGGTCGCAGTGCAATCAAGACGGGAATAGGAAGAAGCAACTGGGGGCAAGGTGCGATCCGGAGGTGGCCACGGAGTGTCTGTACTGTGGGGTGAGCAGAATTGGCAGACGGGACATGAGGTACTTACCTGGAGCAGGGCCATTTCTTGAATGCCATGGCCGAAGATGGCCCAGCTTTCGACCATTGTCACTGTCTAGGCGACGCTGCCAGCGAGGAGAGCGAGCATGGCATTGTTCGGGTCGCCAAAGCGGTAGATGTTGGATCTCTGGAGGATGTGGATAAGGACATCTGAGGCCGGGCGGGTGTAGGACCAAGCGAGCCAACGAACCATGATGCATGACGAGGCGAGCGGACATCCGATTGTACGCTTTCCACGCTCAACACAGCAGCATCGCTTATGTGCAACGTTCGACATGTTCGTAATTTCGTACAGTCTGGCTGCCTCGTCAGCGATTACTCCTCGGAAGGCCCTGCTATTCAAACATCCAAGAACTCCGTAAAGACCACACTGTCAGTCCTCTTTGACCATGGTGCTCACCGTCTATTCTCTGGCGTCCGCATCACCATTTGTTATGACGGTGATGCACCACCCAGTGACATGCTTCAGGCTTGGGTATGTGTTCTTTATCGATAGACATTCTTTCAGAGCCTGAGCCCGATGATTGCATCTTAGGAACTTGTACTTGCGCCGTTATCTCCATTAGTCACTCCTGCATCCTCGCCCTTGCTGCCCATCTTCCATGCCATTTTCAAGATAGATGCGTTCAGACATGGAACACACAAAAGTTGCGTGTTGCAAACCAACATGCTGCCAGTGAATGGCGGTCCCTTGCCGTTCGGACAGCTGTTGGTCGTAGAGAATACCCAGGAGCCTCACCAGTCGGCATTCGAGCATTACCAACCATTGACCATAGACACCCAAGTTGTGTCTGTGTCATTCACTGCCCCTCCACGCCTGTACACTCCAGGGCCACTCGATAGCGACGATCCTATCAGTAGTTCTTTCGCCGTTCGGCGTGTCGTCCGTGTCCAACCTGTCGTTCCACCACATTCCGACCGTATGGCCATCCACCACCTTCCCAAAGAGGTTCTACTCATAATCTTCGAACACATCTCAAGCTCCGTGAAGCCTTACAAGTGGTGGCGGAAGGATCTCCTCTCCTACGCACTCGTCTGCAGACAATGGTTGTGTGCGCTCAGCTTGCTGTTGAGTGACTTCTGCTGTTTCCAGAATACATCAGAATGGTGGAGGACGTATCCGCCCGAGATTTGCAGCCTTGTACATATGCTCACTTTACGGCCCACGGCCGCCCTTTCCATCACACACCTGTCATCATACTATTTTCTTGGACACCCCGACTGGCATGATCTTTGTTTGGAGGCGAGGCTACCCCGATCAGGGCGATCCCTATCTAATATCACACGTGCACGTCACGCGTTGCTTTCGGCCAACTTTTTTACGATTCTCCAACTAGCAAGGAACGTCAAGGCATTGTCACTCATCCCATTTTGCACAGCAGCTCTGACGGACGAAGTGCTGGTGGTGTTACGGAGCCTTGACAGATTGGAAGAGCTCGATGTAACCGGTACACTTGACGCCGTGTATCAGGTGCTTTTCGCGATGTGCCCCACCCTGAAACGACTCTCGATCTGTGCGGCCGAGGATGTGGCACACACCATGCCTGTACCCACATCCCCACTAACCCATGTGCTGACTGACCTCACCCTGTCGGGTGCACTTGGGATTGAACACATACGCTACATCCTGAGCACCAGCTCGGCTTCGCTCAAGCGCCTCACCATAATCCGTCTATCGCTGCCTCTGACTCATCGCGAGTTATACACCGCATTGCAAGGCATCACCAGATCCCTTGTCTACCTGGAGATTCGATGCAACCTTGCCCCGCGGGACGGGAACGAGGCTAGCGTGCTCGACACACTCATCGCTGACATGGTCCGCCTTGAGACCCTGCTGATCACCCCTGGCCTAGCGACCGAGGCGATGCTCCGACGACGGGCAGACGCCTTCCGGTCGGGCTCGTATGCAGTGCTCCCCGTGTTGAGGCTGATTCTCTATAACAGATGGGGTAACCAGGGCCTGAACGCCCGTCTCAAGGCGGCGGTAGGGGAAATCTGGCCTGGTTGGGAGATCGAAACCATTTGTTTTCTTAGGCACAGTACGGGGATGTGGTAAGGCTCGATTCAGGAGCGTACGTGTTGGAGTTGCGCGGGGGACCTACAGTCGATGTCATACCTGTGGGGAGATGGCTCTGACTGGCAATGTTATCCCTGGGTCGGGGGGTGATGTCGATGAGACATTCAGTTACCCAGGCAGAAGAGGGTTTTTTCACCACTACGTTAGATTTGGGGCGGACACGATGGGAGCCGCACGAAGCAAATCAAAGTAAACCAAAACGACTGTGTTTTCTGGTTTGAGGTCGTCATGAGGTGGTGGAAGAAGATGGTCATGGAGTGTCTGTACGACCGTGGCTGAGGACAGCCTAGCTTTTGCCCTCGGTCACAGTTCAGGCAATATCGCGGAGAACAGGCGTAGCGCTATTCGGGTTGCTGAAGTGGTGGATGTTGAATGTCGGGGGGATATGGACGACTTGGACATGCAAGGCAGGGCTGGTGTAAAATCAAACTACTTAGCAGCCAACGAACCATGACGCCATGAGGAGGCAGTGAACAAACATCAATGTACGCTTTCCACGCTCACACAGCATGCTTGTGTGCGCACGCCCGACATGTTTGTACAGTCTGGTTGCCTCGTCAGCGAGTACTGCTCAGAAGGCCCTGCTACTCAATCATGCAAGAACTCCGTAAAGACCACACTCTCTATCATCTTTGACCAAGGCACTTGCGGTTTATTCTCTGGTGTCCACATCATCGTTTGTCATGACGATTCGGATGCCCAGGCTGTAGTTGGATGGGTATGTATCTGTTTCTTGTCGATATGTATATGTTCTTCCCCCCGAGACTGACGATTGGGTCTCAGCAATTCACACATGAATCATCATCTCCATCAGTCAATCTTGCTCCCCCGCCACCAAACCCATCCTTGCTGCCCGTCCTCCAAGCCGTTTTCAAGATGGAGGTGCTCTCACATGAAACACACACCAGGGAGGTGTTGAGGCACCATGCACCAAACGGTGGTTCCATGCTATCCGGACAACTGACGCTTGTAGAGGATACCCAGGAATCTCACCAGTTGGTATTCGAGCATTACCAACCATTGACAGCAGACACCCAAGTCGTGTCTGTTTCATTCACTGCCTCTAAATCCCTGTACACTAGCGGCCATCGTCTCAATGGTTCCTTTACTGTTGGACGCGTTGTCCGTGTCCAACCTATCGTTCCTCGTTCCAACCATAAGGCCTCCCACCTTCCTAAAGAGGTTTTGCTCATGATCTTTGAGTACACTTCAGGCTCCATGCGGCTTTACCAGTCGTGGCGGAGGGACCTCTTCTCCTACGCACTTGTCTGCAAACAGTGGTCATGTGCGCTCAGCCTGCTGTTGAGCGACTTCCGTCGTGCCCACAATTCGTTGAGATCATGGAGAACGTGTCCACCCGAGATCTGCAGCCTTGCACGTGCGCTCGCTTTACAGCCCATGCTCGCCCTTTCCATCACGTACCTATCACCATACTATTTTCTTGGACACCCTAGCTGGCAAGATCTTCGCTCAGAGGCGAGGATATTCCGACCCGGGCAATCCCTACCAAGCACCTCGCATGCACGTCGTGTGCTATTTTCAGCCCATTTTTCCACCGTCCTCCAACTAGCAAGAAACACCAGAACACTGTCGCTCGCCTCATATTGTACAGCAGTTCTGATGGACGAAGTGTTGAAGGCGCTACCAGGCCTTGACAAGCTGGAAAAGATCTCTGTGCGTGGTACACCCGATGTGATGTATCGGACGTTTTTCGCGACATGCCCCTCCCTAAAACGGCTCACGATCTGTGCAGCTGAAGACGCAACACACGTCATGCCTGTACCCACATCCTTGCCAACGCTCGTGCTGACCAACATATCCCTATCGGGCGCACTTGGGGCCGAACATGTACACTACATCGTGAATGCCAGCTTGGCTTCGCTTGAGCATCTCGCCATCGGCAGTCTATCGCCACCCCTGACCCATCGTGCGTTATACACCGTGTTGCAAGGCGTCGCGAGATCCCTTGTCCACCTGGAGATTCGGTCTGATCTTGCCCCACGGGATGCAGACGAGGCAGGCGTGCTTGACACACTCATCGTCAACATGGTCCGCCTTGAGACCCTGCTGATCGC
>JBBPUI010000402.1:0-22322 GCA_038094615.1 Heimioporus aff. retisporus
TGCACAGTCCCCCTTCCCCCAGCAGCAGCAGCAGCAACAACAACAACAACAGCCGCAACCTCAGCTTCAACCTCAATCTCAACTGCAACCGCAACCACAACCTCAGCCACAGTTGCAACCGCAACTTCAGCTTCAACCGCAGCCGCAACCTCAAACTCAGCCACAACAACAATATCTTAATACCCCAGCTACTGAAGTTGCCCCAGCTAACCAGCCTCAAGTGCAGAGTCAACCTGGACCAGAGAAATCCGGCCCGCCTTATGTGTATGATCCGCACACTACGTACGCGGATCCCAACGTCCAAGCATGGGCACAGTACTATGCCCAGGGAGGCAAAGATCTCGCTGGGGCCGTTTACTTCTTCTCCGTACCTGGGGTGACGGATGTTCCACCGGCTGCCTCGCCGCAGGGATCCGTTCTTCCAGAACAAGGCGCTCAACCCCAAGGACAGTCGCTTTCGCCAACGCAAACTGCTGCTCAACCCCAAGTAGCGTCTGAGCCCAACCGATCTTCCTATGTGCCACCTGCTTCACAACCGCAGGGGCCGTATGGGTATTATGCCGAGCCTGTCGGTGGTACGCAGTCGCCGGTGCAGGGCGGGCCAGGTGCACCCTACGGCTATCCCGCCGCTCAACCTATTACACATTCTCCCCCGGGCGTGTACGCAGGAGGACCAGGCAGTGGAAGCGGACACGAACATTCTCCGGTATATGGACAAGGTGCAGGGTACGATTACGGTGTTGGAGTGCTACAGCATCAATTCTCAGGGATGGGCGTTGGGTCTGGGGCGGGCGCGCAGTAACATTTACGCGTAGACAGAACAGTGTAGTTTCGTATCGATGTAAACCCTAACCACACTCGAACTTTGGGTTTTGAGTTTGACGATTCGTTATGGCTCTGCCCACTCACGGACGCGTTATACTCGACACCACCGTCGGCGAGATTGACATCGAGTTGTGGTCAAAGGTACGCCCGGGGTTTTGACGAGACGGTTCCGCGCTCAAACGACCCAAGGAAACACCGAAAACATGTCGCAACTTTATCGCACTTGCACTGGAAGGTCTGTACAGCAGCGTTTCACCGTCTGTCCACGCCTGACATCGCGCTGAACCGTCAGGATACTACGACGGCGTCATTTTTCACAGGTAGGCGCTCGGTCGGTGCCCAGGGCGTCCATCTTAATAACCCCCACCCGCACCGCACCGCAGGGTCGTGCCCGGCTTTCTCGTCCAGACGGGCGACAGGACCGGCACGGGCGCAGGCGGCGAGTCGTTCTACGGCGGTGCGTAGAACACGTTGAAACATCCCAATTCTCCCCCCTCCCTTTTCGTCCGGCCTGACGCGTCCCCGCTTCTCCAGAACCGTTCGAAGATGAGATCCATCCCCGGCTGCGGTACACCCACCGCGGGCTCGTGGCGATGGCGAACAGCGGGACGAAGCACTCGAACGACTCTCAGTTCTTCATCACGCTCGGTGCGTTTTCTCGCACACACTTCTCGTCCGCGCGTACGCTCGGGGGTTTGGCTCACGCGCATGCGAACAGACCGCGCGGACGAGCTCCATGGCAAACACACGCTCTTCGGGAGGGTCGTGGGCGACACGCTGTACAGTACGTTCCCCCCTCGCTCTGTCCCTATGCGGCCCAACGACTGACGCGCGTGGCCGACAAAGATGCGTTGAAGATCGGCGAGATGGGTGCGTCCTGATCTTTTTTTTTTGGCTTACGCATACGTCTGGACGAACGGCCCCGTTGCAGAGCTGGGCGAGAACGAGAGACCGGTCTAGTACGTTTTCAACGCGTCTGTCTGCTCCAGGGGGGCGTGGACTCAACGTTGCCTCAGCCCACCCAAGATCAAGTCTGTTAGCATCGTCGACAACCCCTTCCCTGACATCGTGCCACGCATCACAGCGGCCGAAAAACGTGCGCAGCAACGTGCCCGCGAAGCTGCTCAACGTGAACGGGAAGACGCGGAGCGGCGCAAAGGTGCAAAGAAGTCAGTCACCATGTGCCTCTCTGCGCAGGTCGTGCCACGTCGTTCGACTGACGCCACGTAACATTTTTAGGAACGTGACGCTGTTGAGCTTTGGGGACGACGAGGGCGGGGAGGAGGACGAGGATGGCGACGCCGTCGTGGTCGCGAAAAAGGGCATCGCACGGCCGGATTGTGAGTCGTCTTTCATTTCGTTTTTACTGCTCGGTAATGTAAACATACGTCCCTGCCAGTGATCGACGACTCGCGAGCCCTGCCGATGACGATACCAGATATCCTAAAACCTCCGCCACCGAAGAAGGCGGATGGGGAGGGGCAGACGAGCGCTCCGCTCCCACCACCATCAAAAGTGCGTTGCGAGCAAGCGGGTGCGGATTTCGCTGACGCAACGTTTGCAGGAAAAGGGGACAAGAGAAAAAGACACGGACGTGTCCAAGATCAGGGAAAAGCATGCTCAGGACATGGCATCGACCAGGTAAACACAGCATGCCAAGGCCTGGATTCGGTAGCGCTGACCACCCGGCACTTTCCCCCGCGTTTATAGTAACGCACGGCGCTCCGAAATCGAAAAGATGGAGGCTGAAATACGTAAGCTCACCCGCCGACGCGAAGGTGGCGAGGACAGTGATGAGGAGGCTGAGAAAAAGAAGGCAAAGACCCAAAAATCATACTTGGCGGAAGAACTCGCCAAGTATGCCAAAGGGCGTGGGTTGTCCAAGAAGGGAAAGGGACGGAAAGACGAGGGGGATGTCCTCGCAGCGATGAACAAATTCAGGGGGATGCTGCAGGCGTCATCAACGTCTGCATGGGGAGCAGACGAGGATGAAGGCGAGACAGGGGGAGATGGAGAAGGCGATGTAAAACCCCAAGAGGATGAGGGCATGGAGGTAGATGATGACCGAGGGTTTATGAACCATGCCCTCCACTTTCCAAAGGATGATGGAGAGGAGTCGAGAAAGGCAGAACGAGATTACGAGGTCATTGACCCGAGGCAAAGAAGTGCACGGGCACGCGAAGAGGAGAGAGAACGAAAGCGTGCCACACGGGGGAGGGGTGGATCAGGTCGCCCAAGACGGTAGTTAGTCCTGTTTCAGTCAACGTCACGAGTTATTGGCAGGGAGCACGAGGTGCTCCGGTAAATATTAGGATCCTTAGCTGTGCGGCAGCCCACTGCCTCTTCATGCGTCCCAAGTTGGCTGACCCACGAAGCTCCCGCGGTGTCGCCACCAAGGCCAGGAAGCGCTCCAACCTCGTTGCTCGAGGGTGCGTATTGGCTACCCACCCATGACACTCCAAACCAACCCGCTATCTTTTCTCCCTTGTGCCAACACATTAATTGCTTGTACCTAGTTTTTCGGATGCATTGCTTTCACCATGTTGGTGTCACATCTTCCGATCGCATAGCCAACACCATAGGCACGCCAACACGACAAGAACCAAGCTGTTGATGTTGGCACGAGCGTCTGCCAACTGGCCCTTGGAATACATCCGCCACCCTGTGGACGCTCCACCGGTATCATCGCAATCCTGGGATGAACTGAGCTGGTTTACTTCAGAATTGAATCGTGCTAAAGGCTCTGCGCGTAACGCGACGTTATGTGGATCAAATTTAATGATTAGCATAGTTCATAGGGAAAGTGTGTGTTGCGTATCACGGAAGCTTTAGCTTGAAAGCTTGATGCCATGTTGCCTTGGCCTAAATTCGGACGATATGTAACACACCCTGAACTGTTATGTGAGGGCGGGCAGGAAAAGGAAATAGAAAAGGGTCCTTCCTGCACTAAAGCTGAGTTGTATCTTCGGTTAAGCTTGCGCAACGACATGAATTATGGTATCCTGCATTCTGGAGCGGTCTGCACGAATGCAATAATTGAAATTAGAGGACATAATCGGTCGTAAGGCATAACGTTGGAAAGCACTGACGGAAGAAGTATTTGCAAGTTCGACGTCCACAGACGCGTCCGCCCATTGGCAGTGGTTTGTATCAACCTTTCTGAACGAGCATCTTGAGGTCAGGTCAGAGCCTGCGAGTGAAGCACGCACGTACACCCATCGATGTTCCAAAGAGAGAAATCCATGCGGCGAAAAAGCGACAGATCCTTGAGACGACGCGCAATACTCCACGTGCAAGGCTAATGCCTATTGGTCGTTCGCGGTTGCGCCCTCATTATCGTCGTACATGAAATTTCGCAGATGCGGCTGAGAATGCGACGTAAGCGGGGAAAATGAAAATTCAACGCAGCGGGACACACCCAACCTCCACAACGTTGAGCCCGTCCACATTACGAGGAGGTGGCATTGAACGCGATCGCCTTCGAAAGGATTTCATGGGCACCGACGACGGAACATGGGGGGCGACCTTGAAGAAGACGTCGATCCAAAACCTGCAGTCCCGTCGGGTGGCCTGGATGAAGGAGATCGACTGAGTGAGACCCCCGACGGTCGGAATATGACCACGAAGCACGTAGTCACCGCTAAATATTTTCGAGGGACGCCATGCAGGGGCCGAGCAAGGCGCAAAATATTTTACCAGCTGTACTTTTGAGACCCTAGGTGCGGAAATTTTACTGGGCAGGTTCAAGTGGAGAGTGACAAGCTACAACCGCGTTGAAGCTCCGAATTTCCACTTGAATTAGCAGCACCAAACCCGCCGTGGCATTAGCACGCTGGCTGTATTTTCCTTCAGGTCCTCTTTTCAACCCGTACTCCAGCTGACTACCAGTTATTCGTAGATGCACGCTCGTGCACCCCTTGTACCCATTTCCGGCTCGTCAAGACGGAGTTACCGGCCATTAGGAACCGTGATCGTAGTTTGCAGTCAAAACATAGGGAATACCTTCTGAGCGTCCCGGTATGCTGAAATGTTCGCTAGACCAAAATGGTATCATTCTATCATTCTGATAGGAGTATCCGTGGGTGTCTTCAAGTTCCTGTCGCTATTTTCCGGTTAAAGCTAGATGGATGCCCTCACATAGTGATGAATATCCGAAGCCCATTTCACACCTGACGAGAAGGGGCGCGCCTAGTCTTTCATTGATTGCAAGGCCGTCCCTAGCACACAAACATGCGAGGCGTCTGTATCGTATGCTCAGCCGCAACATGGCTTCTTTGCTACGATGCTCCATGCTCGAAGGTCTAGCTCACACTCGTCAGCCTGAGGTGATACGATTGTTTATGCCTGTGAAATATACCTATTGACTCGTTATCCAATTTAGGATTGCTTGTCTAGGCGTTTCCCACTCGGAAAAATGGCCCAACTCCAAGCTACCTGGAGTTCGGACGCCTGAGCAACGATGGGTGCGCGCTGGACGCGAGGGAACGGTCCACGTATTCAAGAGTACTGACTGAAAAGTAAAGCCCGCGACATCGCAGTCAGAATCAGTGGGCCGATCGACTCAGATAAACTTGCAACCCAGTCTTGCAACGTTTTTTCAAGTACATTGCTTGGGGTTTGACTAGAGTCGAAATCACTCGTTTTGGAACGAGCTGGTTCGTTGAGGATGTGCCGTGTTTGCAGGTTGCTCGGTTGATTTGGTTGTCGCAGCGAATTGGTTCGACCGGAGCACGCTCTTTCGGAATCTGGCCAATAAGATTGCTGACACTGCTACAGCGCTTGCTGTAAACCGCTCTCGACTTGGTTTTCCCCCCAACTACTCCATATTTCAAATGTTTCATCTCTTCCCTCTGCTCATTCAAGGAGACGAAATAAAATGACCCTCGGTTTGCACTTCTTCCGACAGGAGCGCCTTCACCAACTTGGTCCGGAAACAGTGCCTCAACCAAGGGTTTAGCGCAAGACAATCCGTACGTTACAAGGAATTGATGCATGGTTGGCGTCTTTGACGCAACGCCTCTCCATTGCCAAGGGAGCTCTCCTCCAGGGTTGGCGCACAATACGCCCCAGACTTCGTATAAAATGCCTCGGCGAACTACGAAGTCGGCCAGCAAGTCGCACAACCAAGCTTTTTAACGTTAATGATGAGCAACCTGGGCGAACGCTCCAACTGGACGTGGCAGGTACGGCTTATTTTCTTCCTTGTTCCCTCCTTTACTCAACACATACTTCCTAGAACACAATCGACTTCAATGGGAATGCTATTGATGAAATGCTAGTCGTCTGCCAGTGGATCAACGACGACATACTCTGTGGAGAGTTCTTCCACGGAAGGAACCTCAGGGCGCACCTGGTTGAGAGGCACGGAGTTATAGATGCCGCTGATTTACACCAGTGTTTCTGGGACGGGTGCACTGTTGCACCAATGAGGGATACCAGTCTCGAGAGACACGTTAAGGAACAACATTTCCCAATCAAATGGACTTGTCCACTTGAAAAATGCGGACAACTATTCACGAGGAAACGCACGCTGCTGGATCATTTCGGGCGGACCCCTGGCCATCCACCCATTTCTGTAGGCCATCTTTATCCGAGTTTATGATCCATTTCGCTGAACTGTCGTAGGCCCGAGTCGGGGAGGATCACTCTCCCTGATACCCATCAATGTGTTCTTGGACTAGTGATTCTCAAAACTATGCATCACTTATTTCCCTTTACTCTACTCTCATCTCGCTAATCCTCGTAATGGCTTTTGAAGTACTTTCGTACACAGCATGATAGATTGTTTATGGCGCTACATTTAGGTATGATAATCAACGTCGATTTGTTGTTGTCTTATCTGCGCCTCTATACGTCAGCTCAAGCATTCACACCAGTTCGCTCTGGGCATTCAGGTGGGCCTGTGCTCACGCCTTATGGGTTGTTACAGATGCAGCATCAGTCATGCAACTTGAGACCCTCCAATCTTGGACTGAGGTCAATTCCTTGGAAGGCTGTCGAATCCGCCAACAGCCATTTTCCCACGGCACACGCAGCGCCCCTTGGCAGACCACCAATTAATTGCACGCCAATGGTGGACGATCATGCCAAGCATCATGAGGATCCGATACCTTATCGACTCTGATGAACGTTGTGCTATATATATGTAGGCTATTGCGCCGAAGAGGGAGTGCTCCAGCCTCGTGTAACTTGGCCGTTGGCAGCCGGCGTCAGCGGCTAATGCAACGTTGTTGACTCAAGTCAACACTATTGTCTCCTTCATTTCCGTGAAGCTCTTGTCCCGACATATCGATCAATCGATACGCATCCGCTGAGAACTTTCTGATCATCTACAGCAAAAAAACGATACCATGATGTGGATATAGTGGCCTGCAGTACCAGAGGTTGGCAAGTGACAGAGTGATAGCAAATGACTTCGAAGGGAACTAATGTAACCTGTTTTGCTAGCCTTCTCTCGCTTTGGTGAGTGCTCTCCAGCTCGGTTTGATTGGTGGCACCCCGAATTCGATTTCCGTGATCTCGAAGCTGGACAGATTCGGGTTCGCACTGGAGATATCCCCTTAGAAGGATGATTTTTCATTCGTTGGTAGGCCACAGATCGGAGTGGACAATCCAATGGAAATTTGGAGGATGCATTCCCGTGCATAAAAGATAGGAAGTAGAAAGACGAGTTGCAGAAACACGTACGCATCGCCGGCAACGAAATGCATCCCTTCTCCTACGAGCAGAACTTTTCATTCGACGATCATCTTTTGGATGCTAGTGGTGCACTTTATTCTCTGTGAGTTCTGACGAGAATTTTAACGAAACAGAATATTTGGGGGAGTAACTAACATTACTCCAGCGTCTGGAACAATGATTCCACCACGGGAGGCACGACTGACTTGCTAATAGAGGCATCACGAATAACCCCAGGTAAATCGTGCGGTTTGTCGTCTACTCGCCATGCCTTGACGTATGCTAGAAAATGCATTTGGTTCATCTGGAATGTATGGGCTTCAGTCTATTTGGCCCACGGACCTGCCCATCCGCTCATCTTCGATGGATACCCCGAATCACTGGCAGAACGGCGCACGCCTTCCTAGTGCCTCGGTGTTGCACCAACTCGCCTCCTCCGAAGCCCTGACAGATTTTGGCCAATTATCCATTCCCCATATCCCTGGCTGCGCAACGATCACGCCTTCCAGAACTGGCGAGCTTGCCATTCCGCATTCCATCCCGCAGAGTCGCGATTCGGTCCGTCATTCGCCTGGCAAACAAGTCAGCGGACCCCGATCGCAGACCCAGCCTACGGCTGCGCATTCACGTCACACACCCCACGTACCCCATGGTTCCTGTTCCCCCGCCGGCATCTCCGACGGCCCACGTCGGAGCAGTACGTACCCCACAACGTTCTATTGCTGCCAGTGGTCTGGCGGGGTGGGCCCATGCGGCGCAGTCGTGCTGGGAACCAAGAGCGCGATAGCGAAACACTTGCAGGCTGTACACTCAATTCGGCTCAGGGCCGACAAGACCCTTCAAGTTTGCCAGTGGGGAGGATGCGCAAAGGGGATGCTGAGGGAAAGCATCACACGTCATATTCTGGCTGTCCACTTGAAGGACAAAGCGCACTGTCCGACCTGTGGATCAGAGTTTGCGCGACCCGACTCGCTGCAGAGGCACCAGAGGACATGTATTGCCAAGAGTGAAGATTCAGAGCTGCAGGATTGACGGACGGACCATAGTTAAGTTTACGATAGTAGGTTTTACGACATCCAAGTTGATTGAGCTAGTTCTCACAAACACAACTTTTCTTGGGTATTCTAGTCATGCTTTCGTAGTATGCGTATGAGTTATAAGAGGATAGTAACGTAGTAACTCGTGTTCAACGTGGTTGAATTTTGTTTTATTTCTCAACTCCTTCTCGAAGGCAAAATCGGCTGTCCATGCGGCGAACAGTTACATGGCCGAAACACATTTACACAGGCGATGCCAATTGAATAGCTGAAACGCACCCACATGTGGACGGGGTTGGCAGTAGCTGTCCTGCCATCAATTTCTTGATGGATACCTAACCTTTCCCCGGAGTACCTCCATGAGTAGTCCAACTGCGGAGCCATCCCTCTCGCCCGACCTTTCCTTTTTACTCTTATCCCCTCCTGGACTCAAAGTTGATCCTCTCCTCTCGTTGTTAGTGGATTCCGAATTCTGGCGAACACGTGCAAACACCGGTGCAGTCTGCAGTGCGACTGCAGGTAAAGAGAACCGCTTTCGCCGTCTCGCTGTGTCCTCTCTCGAAACCTCATCCGCCGACCCCACTGGCAACCCTACACTTTCCTGCGACTGCCCGTCATCCGACACGTCCTCGGAGAGTGTTTCTTGCGCTCGCACGTGTGGACGCATCTCAAGCCCAATTTCGTCGTCTGATTCTCCTCCCCCTTCGGCCTCGTCTTCCCGCTCTCTGACAGCACCGAGACCGGGCGCACTCGAGATCGAGGAGGGTATGCTGATTCCTCGCTCATGCAGGGTAAAGTCTTCGAGAATGTCGTGGTAGCTCCGCGGACGTGGTGGGGAGGAGCGTACCCGGATAGGACGGGTGGGGACATATTCCTGGTGCTCTTCTTGACGAGCATCGGTACTCCGCACATCGGACGAATCCTTGGCATGCAGAGCGCCCATAGAGGAGGCTGGTTTGGGGTCGGAGTCCCCAGAAGAGATGCGAGGGAGTTGGACAATGCGTCTTGAAGGGCTGCTCGTAGCGCTCCCCGGGGAGTGCATATCCCTCAAAGGGCTACCAGCCTTCGTAGGACTAGTACTAAGTCGTGATTTGCGAGAAGGGCTATTACTGAGTCCGATGCGTGAAGGACTGGCGCTCAATGCTGTTCGCGAAGGACTCCGACTCAACGCCCCTACAGCATGGCTAAGATCCATTGCCATGAGGGCCTCCCCAAGATCTTTGCCGGCCGCTTGGCGAGACGGAATAGATACCCATGGTTGGATAGGGTCCTCGTCAGGCTGTGGTGTGGACAGTTGGTCGGGTGGTGCTTGGGTTGAGGGTGGTTGGGTTGTGGGAGAGGAATATTCTAGAGTGGTTGGGGGAGGCGCAATGAGCGGAAATGCAGCTTCATAACACTCCTCGCAGGCACGCGCGGGTTTCGGCTTTTGCTTTTTTTGCACTGACAATACCTCGCCATCGTCTTGGGCTATGTAGAAAGTCTGGTGGAATTGGCATTAACATCGCCAGCGGACGCCGCTTGATTCATAAGCTAAATTTACCTTTCCGGAGCAAGCTGCGCACACGACGCGGCCACAGAGTCTGCAGTGGTGCTTCCTCCTCCATGCACCACCCCCCGATGCCCTCTTCCCAACCGGTTGTCGTCCGTTTCCATCTCCTTCTACTTCTGATTTTTGCTTGCCTTCAGCTCCGCTAGAATTTCCTTTACCCAAACTCCACCCGAAAACGTCACCTAACCTGAGGTCCAAAACAAACCCAAACGGCCGTCCGCACCTCATGCAATTATCTGTCTTCCCATCCGGAATCCAGACGGGTGGAAGAAAATTGTCCAACTGCGCACGACGAAGGCGAGGAATTCCGACAGGTACTTCGCTTCCTTCTCTTGTTTCTTCATTTGGTTCGTCATCAATGTTGTCGCTCTCGCTTGCAAAAGCACGTAGCGCACGGCGGAGATGAATGCCCGAGGTACTAGCCGAGAGTGTCGAGTCAGGATTCGACAATGCAAGCGCTGCTAAACGTGCGGCGCGTGCCAGCCGGATGGCATCCACCCACAAGCCAAGGGTGCTGGGACCCTCCGGTGCAGAAGGGGATGAACCTGAGGGCAGGTACTTAAGTATTGATGGCAGCGGAGGAAGGATGCACTTACCGTGATAGAGGGCAAACGACCCCTCCGGACTAAGTACTTCGATACTTTCCTCACCTCCACCTCCCAGGCCCCGATCGATAACCAAAACGACCTCCATGTCGACCAAATTCATATAGCCTTTATACAACCACTTCTCGTCATCGTTTCCGCCGAACGCATTCATCGACACCCTCCGTTTGCGAGGGCTCTGGTTACCGCTGTCATGGCCAAAGCCACCTATTCCCATTTCTTCGCGCTCGAGCCATAATAGATAATCACTAAGTAGTATGAATTCAAACGGCTTTCGGTCCAGACCGATGCCTTCGCCACCCGTTTGGATAAGTTGGCCTCGCTTGATGAGCCGCCTTCCAGGCACGACAAGCGGAACAAGGATAGGGGGCAGATCGCGCGTATTGCGTTGCAAGGATATGAGCGCGAGTGTCTGCGCATGAGCAGCGAGCGAAGCATTGAGCGAGATCGTTACTAATAAAAACGAATCAACTCTTGCGTGCAGAATTACAACCATACAAACCTACTTTTCTCGACCAAACTCCGAGCCCTTTGTAATTTGTCCCATTCGGGATCTTCAGGATCAGTGGAATCAAGTAAATCTTTGAGCAGCAGGAGGTATCGCGGGCACCGTTGTACAGGTGTAAGAAGGTAATCTGCCAGTCTAAGATGTGCGCAAACGGGATGAGCTTCCTGGACTCGCAGGAAAGTCGCAAAAGACGCATTCGGTGAGGAAGGCTGTGATAGTGTGGCGAGAGAGGCCAATGCTGCGGGAAAGGCAGTGACAAATGGTGCATATAGAGAAAGATATGGAAAATGAGCAAGGAGCAGGGATGACAATGGGGTATGATGATTTGACGCCGGGCTGGGTGGGTGGAGGCATCTGGTCAACGCGACGAAGAATGTGTGGTGAAAGTTCCAGATGTCGATGAAGTTTGAGAAGAGCGTGGTTATCTCGTTCCGTGTCAGCAGCGGCTTGGGTGTATCCAGTGATCGAAGTATGGGCGTCAGGAAATGCTAACCGAAATGAACGATCAATCGTCGATCATTCGTTTCGAGATATGGACACACATTGTAAACGAGATCAAGGCCATCCAGGTAAGATTTCTCTGTGGCGTAAAATTCTGCAATGATCTTGGATCGCTTGGCCTGTTTGTCCTCGTCAGCCTGCGTTCGCCTATGGGACCTTGTGCTTGGGTTAAGCGACCTGCGCTTTGGCCGACGGTGCTGGTGCACAGCAACCGGTTCCTCAGGGAGTGAGTCGAATGAAGCAAGACTTGCGACGGACTGTCTATGAGCAGCAAGTGCAGAACTGGGCGTGGTTGGAAGAGAAATGCGGCGAAAAGGAAGGTGGGGAACAGGGAGCAGGGAGACGGACGGAACTGAGTCTGATGTTGGGAACGAAACGAGGTTGGATGGATGCCCGGAGGACATCGCCAGCGACGATGGCGACGGCCGGATCGCAATTGAGGACGGGCAGCTTTCTAGGTGAATCGTCAACCACGTCGAGGCCTCGTCCGAGATGCTTTTTTCGGATCGACGGTCCGAACTTTAGACTGCTATCGAATCCCTCGGGCCTAAAAAAAGTTAGTGGCTGAATAAGAAAAATATGGCCAACGTGGGGATCGAACCCAAGACCTTCGCGTTATTAGCACGACGCTCTAACCAACTGAGCTAGTCGGCCAACGTTTTCCACAGCTGAAGAAGTCAACATGAAATTGATTGCTGTGCTTATTCACACGCATACAAAGCGCGGGAAAAATGTATGGCCAACGTGGGGATCGAACCCAAGACCTTCGCGTTATTAGCACGACGCTCTAACCAACTGAGCTAGTCGGCCAATAGTTTCTCTTGCATTACATCTCAGTCTTCAGGTTCTCAGCACAGACTATCCCTTGTGGAAGAGGGTTTTGTCACCGGCACTCGTCCAATTCCCTGCAATACCGCGCGAACATTTTCCTAATTTTGTAGCTTTGATTACCGAATGACGCAAAGAGTCAGGGACTTTGGCGACTCCGCTCGGATTTCAGTTACGGATCGCAAATAAGTTGCCGACCAAACATGACGCGCGCCCATCCGATTCGTTGTAATTTGCAACACTATTGAAGTTTGTACAGATATTCACCCGACCCGTAAGTCGACCCGCTGGCTTCAACAATAATTATCATTTATTTATACTAACGAGGATAGTTTGTAATTCTTCAGGTCATCATCAAGAGCACGCCCGTGACATCTTGTTCATGATCCCCCTTTTTGTCCGGTTCCTTGCCCTGGCGATTGGGCCTACTACACAATGCCATTCCCAGCCATTCACTGTGCCTTCAACCTGGCGGGTTAGTACTATGCATCTCGCTAATACCAACAGGTTTGACTACTGGGTCTTTACTCATGGATCATTCTGCACCAGGAACCTGGGAACAAATACAATCTTACGCAGCGGTCAGCGACTGCGCAAGACGGCATTAACAGCCTCCTTCCCATGTTGAACGAAACTATTGGATACTTTAATGGTGAGTCACGTCACAGCCTCTGTATTCCAGAGTAAACGTACGATCCTGCCGTCATCAGATCTTGGCTATTGGCAAAGCGGAAACGTCTTTTCTGCCATGGCTAACCAGGACCACATCACTCTTCAACGCTCAAACCAAGCTGATGTGACCGTATATCTGAACAGGGCTTTCGCCCTGTATGCTAATTATTCGACACAGTACAACGATGACGCACTCTGGTGGGCGACAGCTGCGTATTACGCATATCGTGCTTATGGCGATGAAAACCTGCTGAGTCATGCAGTGCAGACTTGGGAAAGCGTCAAAAACTTGTGCGTTGACGATCTGATGCTCGTGCTTCTATCAGCTAAACCCAAACGGACGATGCAGTCAGATATCCGAGACCGACGCACAAAGCGGAAGTATACTCACCAAGAGTTTTCCGATTATGGGGACATGTGATGGTAACAGCATGGCCGGGGGTGTCTTCTGGGTAAATGGGGCCTGAAGAAAGCTATGGCGTACGGATATTGAAACGATGCGCAGCGTCCTGTTCCCGATGATACGGCAGTGAATTCTGTCACCACTGGGTAACGGAGTGGCTGTTACCCCCTGACGATCGTTCTAACGTCCCCACAAACAGGTCATTTCTAACGTGCGTGTCGTTCGCGATCAAAGATGAATCATGACGGTCGCCTTCACAGCCTCTCTGCATACCTTGCCGAGCTGACCGGGAATGTGACGTATACCGATACCGCCATCGCCGCTGCGACTTGGATACAAACTGTTAATATGAACAACCAGAGCCTTGCGCTTGATAGTATCAACGCAAATGATTGCTCGCGATCGCCAGCAACCGAATTGTTTACATATAACAGTGGGAAGCTGATCGAAGGCCTGAGCGTACTTTCTGACATCACCGGTAATCAATCCTGGCAAAACTTGTACGTGTTATCGACACAGCCTGGGCCCGGGTCGTTGATCTGCATGTTGGTTTTACAGAATGTTGAACACGACCGCCGCTGTCCTCTATACGGCTCCATGGCAGGGTGCCGACGGCGTGATCACAGAAGGCGCGTACACAACAGAAGACAATGACGCCGTCGGTTTCAAAAGTGGGGTTACCGGGGCTGTGCACTTCGTATTTCCAACACACTGACGCGTTTGGACCCCAGGCATTCTGATTCGTTCCTTGCATGAAGTGTGGGCGCGCAGCCTAGGCAATGCGCCGTTGCGAAACGCCATTCAAGGTTATGTCAACGTCCAGGTGTGTGATTCGCTGGCGTCGGCCGTGTGCTGTGCATGACCCGTCGATTAGTACAATGCGCTCATGGAGCTCGCGTCGGCGCAATCCGGAAATTTAAGCTGGTATTCAGCTGCATGGGCGGGTCCACCGCCCACCGCGTTCACATCATGGGGACAACTCGCCGCTCTGGATGTGCTAGTCTCGAGCATAGATGTCAATCCTGTATCTTAATTGAGTGGGTTTCCCGGAGAATTGCGGCCAATGGCGATAGGCGGCTGGGCTTTGGGCCACTGGGCTGTCTTGTGACCATGATCAACTGAGTCTAACATGACAAATCTCGCACAAATGCCTCGACACAATATAAAGGGGCTCGTCGAACGCCCTACGCTCTGGAGCGAACGCCCACGACCTCTTTGCACGACATATATTTACATTGTAATCACAACGAAAGCATGTCCTCATCTGCGGTTCGTCCTGCTTGCCATGTTTTCCTCCGGGTGGTGATCCAACCGCTCCTTGGTAGAGTGCAACCTCCAAGCCCGGACCCACGACTCAGGGTTCCACCCCGCCCTGCGGAAACCCGCAGTGCACTTGTGGAGCGACGTGCGTGATTTAAACTTGCTTGTTGCGGTCCATCGTCGTCTCACCCAAGCTCAGCTGTGCCTGCAAGGCTGGCGAATGCAAGTGCACTTCCGGCAGCGGGTAAACGATGCGCGTAAGCACGGTTCGAGCGTATGTAAAGCTAGTGTGATCGGTTCCGAGCTTGTACATTATGTGTTTCGCATTCCTCGTCAGTGCAGAATTTAGCGAACCGTCTGGATGATATCTTTGACTACACCCTGTCGCTGCGCGGATCTAGTTGCCGTAAACTGAGGATCAAGAAGTTGATCCCCTTCGGCACCACGCGCGGAACTTGCAGTCGTACCAAAGTAGTAAAATGGCAGCATTGTCGATCACCGTGTTGTAATGGAAAACCAGTATGGACGCACGGACCATATATTACATAGTCGGTCAGTCGGCGCCGCGCTTCCCATTGGTCGGCGATCAAAGCTGCACGTCGGGGAATTGTTGTACAGGAGCCGGTTATGCATACAAGCCCGGTGATGCCGAGAGTTGCACATCCGTTCCACTTAAGTGGCACTGGTTCGGACAAGCAAGCGGCTTGCTGTGTGGATCGCATGTCGACATCAAACGCAAAACGCCTCGTGTTTCCCTCGATATGACCCCGGAAGCATTTCGAAGCAGCATCCTGCCACATCCCAACCAGTGATGGCTAAACGGATCTAGTTTTTCCATCTACGGCGGGTATTAGTTTTTACGACAGAGTAAAACTGGCAACTTACATTTTTACCGTCCGGTCCCGCCCTCCACTGACGACTTTATCAGCAACAAAGTCAACACAATATACTTCATCAGTATGTCCAGGGAGATCATTTTTGAGTTTATATGTTCTAAGATCCCAGATCTGGGCGGGAAAGATAGGGGTTAACGCGATTGATCGCACATAAGGCGGACATACTTTGACAGTCGAGTCTTTGCTTGCACTGACCACCATTCTCGAATCCGCGCTCCACGCGAGCCGATATACGGGCCCAACGTGTCCACGAAGGGTTGCCACAAACTTGCCCATGGTTCCTGGGCGAGAATCGAACATGCAAAACGACGCCGGGAGATGTAACGAGCGCACCAGATCCGCCTGTACAATCCCACAGACGCACAGCACTATCCCACCCCGCACTTGCTGCCCAGCGACCATCAGGCGAGAAGGTAACATGTGACACCTGGCGCTGATGTCCTGTGAGACGACTTAGGGGTTTTGTTTTACCATTTCCATGTTCAGATAAGGATGAGAACAACGACCACAGGAAAAGTGTATGATCATCAGAGCCTGATATCAAGAGTTCGGGGGTACGAGTTATGAGCGCATCATATCGTTTCAGCGCAAGAGCTTGGGCTAAGTAGCAAGCGATCAGTCATTACTCTTACGCCTATTATGGCGAGATGCATGCCTTCTTCGTTCGAGGCTGGTCGCTTGGCGGTGTGATCAAAGGGACCTGTTCGAAGTACAAAGTCGGTGTTCAGGGCGAGAGTCGTTACCCAATGCGCGTGATCTTTGAGGATCATCAATTGTTTTCCCTGAGAGATAATCAACAATTCGGCTAAATGTGGAAGAGAAAGATTGACCCCTTGTGCATCCCAAACTCTCACTGTGCGATCGCTGCTGGCGGTATACAGTACACCGTTGTCGCCTTTCCCTCCACCGCCCCATTTCACGACATTGACACTAGCGGTGTGACCGCCGAGGGTATACTCTAGCCGTCGTGTTGCAGTAGACCAAATACGTACGCTTCCATCCTTTGATGATGATGCAAGACGCGGTGCGGACGGATTTCTGTTGAATCACGTGCATGATCTGACGTGCGAGGGTTTGAAATGGAAGCTTACATGTGTACGGGCTCCCAAGCAAGCGAAGTCACCCACTTCGAGTGACCCTTCATGGCGTCGCCTATGGGTTTCCCGGACTTGGGGTCCCATAGCCTGACATGGCCGTCATGGCCGCCGCTGGCGAGCTTACGCTCGATGGGGTCCCATTCGACACAGAGGACCCAGCCGGTGTGGCCGATGAGGGTGTGAGACGGCGTCTCCGTATTGAGGTCCCACAGTCGAACGTGCGTGTCGCCAGATCCGGTGGCGAGAAGTGCGCCGGTCGGGGAGAAAGAAGCACATAAGATAGGAGAAGAGTGGCCTAGACACGGGGGGTTGAATGAGAATTCATGAAAGCCACGATCGATGTGGCGGAGACATACCTGATAGGGTGCTGGAGCAACGTGTGGCGGGACGTACTTTGAATACGGACTGTGGAGCGCATCGGACGACGAGGATGCTCTCCTCCGAGAAGGCTTTTGAAGGATGACCGAGGACGTCGTCCTGGATCGATTTGGAGATGACGATGCGGGTCGGAGCGTTTGGTCTGGTAGGGTCGTCCGGCAAGTCGACATGAAATGCAAAGGGCACGTGGTCGTCATCATCCTCCTGGGTGGGAGGGGGGTCAAAGGAAAGGTATAGACACGTCCTGGCAGCTTGCCTTTGTGCGCAGCTGATTCACGAGCCGTTCGAGACTCTCGCGCGCGACATTTGCAGGGAGGTTGACGGCAGGCGCGATCGGAGCCCCATCGTGCTCATTTACGAACTGGACGACGATGCTGGGGGGCGGTCGTACTGGTTCTGGCTCCGGCTCTGGGACGCCGTGATAGACCTTTTGTCGTTTGGGAGGGGGAAGGAGCGCCGCCATGCACGTACCAGCGAAAAAAAAGAAACGGTGACAAGCCCGGATTGGCAACAATTACCCACTGTCTTTCACACTACAGACTGCGTGCTCGTCGCGGCCGGAATACATATATCATTATGGCCGGCGAGCAGACAATAGAGCGAGACACGATTGCTTCTTGAACTGAGTGACATCAAGGGTCCCAACACACCGCATCCAGCATACTTGATGTCCCCGAAATGCACCGCATCGAGTTGCAGTGGCCTTCGATGGCAGTGCACGTCGCTGCGGGCCAAGTCGATGGCACTAGCACGTACCGGATGGGCCCTCCGAGGTGGTCGTAGCGTCGCATGTTTAAATACCATGGCAACTTTCGCCAGGTCGAGTCGGAAGTCGCCTCCTCGCATCGTGCCTAACCCTAACCCGATCGGGGGTACTTGTCAGAGAGACTGTTTGTCTTTATTTGTGGGGTGGCCGAACCGTATGCTCGCCGCACAGACGCCTTTAACTTCATCCACATCCACGACCCGTACACCACTCCCCCCCCAGCTCTCCACGACGACAATGGCCAGCAAGGCTGCACAGAAGCGCGTGCGTCCCCCATTCGTCGCACCACCCCTTCCTCCTCGACTGACATCCCCCTCTAGCTCACCAAAGAGTACATCTCCATGCAAAGGGAACCACCCCCGTTCGTCTGGGCAGTCCCCGATGAAAAGAACATCCTCACTTGTAAGCCGACCGCTGTCGATCGAAAATCCGTGTCTGATCCACTCGCCAGGGAATTTCCTGATTGTGCGAGATTTTTCCTTGTCTTCCTTTTTGGCCCTTATTCATCATCTTCTACCACGCAGCACGGGCCCCCTGACTCACCCTTTACCGGCGGAGAGTATCACGGTGTCCTCCTTTTCCCTGCGGAATACCCCTTCAAACCTCCAGGTATCAAGGTCCTGTCGTCCATTATTCCATTTCTGGACGTTTCCGAACCAAATAATACCCACAGATGTTCACGCCCTCTGGACGTTTTCAACCAGATAAGAAGATCTGTTTCTCAATGTCCGATTTTCATCCCGGGACGGTACGCGGCCTTTTTTTTCCCTTCAATTCCCGCCTTGACGGCGGGTACTTTCACATTTCAGTGGAACCCGGCTTGGAGTGTCGCAACCATGTAAGTTTATATTTATCTATTCCCCGACCCAACCGGGTCTCCGTGATCATCTTTTCGTACTGGTTGCGGTTATTCAATTTATCCCCGACGCTCCCCATTCGCTGAACGAATTACTGACTGAATATCTTTAGACTGACCGGTCTCCTTTCATTCATGCTGTCAGACGAAATGACCACTGGCTCCATTACCTCTACCGACAGCCATAAGAGGAGTTTCGCCGCAAAGAGCCACGCTTTCAACCTCATTCAACCTCGGTTCAGAGAGGCATTCCCGGATGTATGTTGTTCGCCGTGTCAATTTGTTGTCAAGTGGCTGATAGGCGTCTCATCACCTTGCTTTGCTGTGATTCCGTTCCTGACATTCGGCTGTGTCTCTGCGGATCATTGTTTGCTTGTGGAAATGTCTTGTTTGCACTGGCAGTTTTGCACTCCCACCCCTCGGGATTTGCCGAATATGGGCCAACGGGAGACTGCAAGTACCGACACAGGGTCGACGGTGACCTCAAGTGTCCCCAGCCCGTACCCATCACCTGTGCCTTGTTCTACGTCAACCTCCGCAACACTTCCTAGGCGGAACCTGGCAACGGTACCAATGCCGACGATGGCCACACCGATTGGGGCTGACACCTCAAGCTCTTTGACGCCAACGAACAAACCAGTTGTTCCTCAAGGGTGGACGGCATCTTGGCGTCAGATCATTTGGGAGAAGTGGAGGTGGGGGGTGCTGATCGCGCTGGCGGTGATCGTGTCAAGACTTTCTGCAACTTCCTGAGGACCCTGGTTGGATTGCGCATGATCTCGTGTGATCGCAACTGGGTATGAACTATTCTGGTGTGCATGGCCTTTCAAGTAGCTTATTTCCGTTTTGCAAGCTGTCATTTTCTCATCTTCCATGTACTTGGTTTGCCCGTGTGCCCTGCGAAGCACTCAACACTCTTTACTGCTTGCATGTCTTTCATCTTAGTTTGCTTGCCCATTCTTGTTTGGCTCGGCTCGCCCCTCGTTACCCCATCTATATGTTAGGAAATGTATTACCACCTGCCCCGAACTCGACCTTTAGAGTTGATGTAACAATTCCTCCCGGTCTTGCCAAAGCTTTCCCACCGAACTGTGAACGCGCCCTAGCAACGGTGCGACGTTGTTCCAGATGTCGTCTGCGACCTTATCTAGCCCTTGTCCTGCATCTATCGTGACCCATCGATCGCCCATCTCTTTTCCTATCTGTGTAAAGATCTGTCGAACCTTGGCCTGCACCTCTTGTCTTTCGTATCTTTCCTCGCCGTATCCTCCCCGTTGCATGGCAACCTCCGGGCTAACGTCGAGGAACAGGGTCAAGTCGGGTGCGGGAAGCCCGACCTCGGGGGCTTTGCACCAAGTGTAGGAGAGTTGTCGGTGGCTTTTCTGGGTCGAGAACGCGACGCCCGAGAAGGAATAACGATCAGCGATGACGGTCGTCCCTGACGCGAGGTGGGCCAGGATCGTCGATCTGTGGCCGATAAGGAGCAGCGACGGGGAGACGGGTGGTGTACGCACGCGAGTTCCCATCGGTTGGCGGAAAAGAGGAGGTGCACGGCGCGGTCGTCGAGCTCGGACTGGGAGCGTAGATAGGCGTCGATCATCTGTCCGATCGGTGTTGTGCGGTCTTGCGGTGCGGATCGCAACATGGTGCGTGTGATCGTGCGTGCGCGCGAGTGCGATCACGCATCACGCATCAAGCATCAACACGCGTTAGGGAATGGCGACGGGTGGATGTGTCAACACGGACACGAACGGGGCAGATGGGAGAGGGGGCGTACCGGGGAATTTGACGAGGACGGCGTTGCGAGGGGAGGCCGAGGACTGGATGCAGTCGAGGAGACGCGCAGATTGCGTCGTCTTCCCGGACTTGTCGAGTCCTTCGATGACGATGAACATACCGCGGGTGGAGGAGGACATCGTGGTTGACGACAGAGAGCCGCTCTGAACCCATTCGATGGTGCTACACAAGCCTTCTGTCTACTTGAGCCTTGAAACCATGCTTGACACTTGGAATCGACCGAATTTATTTCATGCCAGTTTGCTTGCGCAGGTACATCGTCCAGAAGTGTGGTGAGCACTCCACTAGCTCATATTCTCTCTCTTCAAGTGCAAAAAAAGTACGCTCTCATCTCGTTATCGATTGATCATCGATCATCGTCAGTCTCGGTTAGAGGCGTTCGAATCTCTCACAGCAATCCGTGTGGTAGCCGTTTGCTGTGTTCATTTGCTGTGGAAGCATGCACTTTAACTTGATGCGCTTCTCGAGTACATTTACTCCGCTATTCTTCTGCTTCTTGATTTTCTAACGAAAATGACTGACAGCACAAGCCAGCGACCTCACCGCGAGTTGATCGTAGGTTTCAAGCCTACTGCCGGTCCGAGTTTACCGCAAGCGTGCTGATCAGAAGAACGCGTATATATTAGGTTGCACCTCGACCTGGGGAGGAGTCGCAGGACACGTTCATTTTCCCCGGATCGCCAGCGGGGAATGAAGAAAGGCTGGTCATTACGAGTACGAAACCCGTTTTATTCGTATACAGCATCCCACAACCACAAGGCAGATATCCGGGCGACACATATTGATTTAGGGCTCAGGCGAATCCCTGCGGGCTTCTACGTCATGGTGCAGCACGGTGGTCTTGATTGGCGGACAGAAAATAAACCTATCCTGATGAATAGTGACGTCGAATGGGATGATCTGGTTCCGATGTAAGTTCCTGTTTTCCCACTACGACCGATATTAGCAACTAACAAATTCTGGAGACCATCTGATCCAACCGCACTCGTTTCTTTTGCAGTCCAAGCATCATTCGAGTTTGAACCCATGTTGGGCACGGGGGAGCGATTGCGGGAGTTGACAATCACCGTCGAACGACTGCTGGACCACGGCTCCAAGGACCTTCGTGTGTGCGATCGTTGTAAATTCGGCTCGGAGACTCACGCCACGACAGCATTCACGTTCTCTCCGATAGACGGAGACGTTGTGTCGCCTTGCTCGTCCCTTTTGGTGAGCGTCAAAAAGCAGGATATTTCATTGGCATCGAAGGTCCTTCAACCCCACCGCGTAAGTATCCGCCTCGTTCGATGCTACCTTCGATCAATCATCAATGAATACACCTATTTAGTCTGTTACGGACCCTGAAGATGAGCTGGGAAAGGCGACTGATCAAGGCCATAGCGCCCTCTCGCGCTTCCGAAAGTACAGCGAAAGACAGGATTTCGATTGTGCCATGAAACACTTTAAGCACGCGTTCGAAATGTGTCCGGAAGATCACTCTTGCCTTGCAGCTGCTGTGTCGAATCTGGCAACGGCAATGCTTATCCACTATCGCGTATATGGCAACGATGCGTTCCTGGACAGTGCGGTCATGTTGTACTTCCGTGCGCTCGCCGCCCGTCCTGTGGGTCATCCCGACAGATCGTTCACGCTCCTTCACCTGGCTGTAGTGCATCTGGCGCAATTC